>VKHI01000567.1:0-16645 GCA_015145745.1 Poterioochromonas sp. DS
TTATCTTGAATTTGATTGATGAATGATTTCTCATAGCTTATTGGTGTTGATCTACCAGATCTAGGAAACATTTGATTACAATGAAACCTCTTGGACCTTTGAAAACTATCACTTTTCAGTGATAAGATCATTAATATCACTCCAATAAGAATGATTTTCCTCATCTCTTGATGAAATATGTACTTCTTATCCCTTCTTTCGAGATTATATCACGAGTTAATAGTGTATTAGTCACTAGTGTTCAAAGGTTTCGTCATTCAACCTTCTTTTGTATCGAGTGACGGTGCTATCTCGATATAGTAGATAACTATTGTAATGCGAGGGGTAACGTGCAAGTGGAAGTCAAAGGATTTCACACATCAAGTTATTCTTATCTTATCCTTCTGACAATAAAACTTGTACAGTGATGAAGGTCAAGAAACATTTACTGCTAAAGACAGTATTGATACTCATGTGCTCGATTTTGACACCTGGGTACCAATTGACTCGAGCTGGTGGAATGTGGTTGAAACCTAAGGCTTCATCGTCCTCACAATCCATTCAGCATCGGTTCTTTAAGAAATCTGAAAGTAAACTTTCCATTTTGCCTCTTTTAATGACTGAATGGAGAAAGGCTAACGTTGAAGCGGAGTTCTTTCGATCAATTCAAAGGTTTTTCCAGAATTTATTTGGCTTCGGTCGAGTAGAAAATCAGGATGATTCAATAAAAGAAACCATCACTGCTATCCCTAAGCCTCCTAGAAAGCCGAAGAATGCAGTTTTAGTCTTTGGGAGCACCGGGCGAACTGGTCAACTGATTGTTCAGCAGCTGGAACAACAAGGAAGAGAAGTTGTTGTTCTTGGCAAAGACTCCGAGAAGCTACTCTCCCTTTACCCAGATTCTGCTGCTGACCACAAAAATACAAATATATTCGTTACTAATAAGCCAGTCGATGTGAGTGATAGTTCGTCTCTCACCTCCAAGATCTTTGAAGGTGTAGAGCAAGTAGTGGTGGCTCTCGGTCCGGGTTTTGGTGGTAATGGTATCAATAACTCCACTTCCTATGATGTAGATTATAAAGGAGTTGAAAATATTGTCACGGCATTTCAATCACAGAAAGAGAAAACTGTTCGTGATCCTATTGTTGCACCGATTGTTAACTTTCATGAGAAAGGGAGAAATCTCACTCAATGGAAACGATTAGATGACGTAATTATGGGAGGAAATAGTGGTTCACGTTGGCAAGAAATAGAATGGAATAACAATGGCTCGAACTATGCCCGTTGGGAAGGAGGGGTTGTGACATTAGGAGGAGGATTTTGTGGAACAACTTATCCTCTAACATCAGAGAACAACCAACACAGTCAATACGACGGAATTCTATTAAAAGTACGAGGAGATGGTAATCGTTATAAATTTCGATTAAAACCAACTTCTTTAGCAAATGAATATCAATATCAAGCAATCTTTGATCCACCAGCCAATACATGGACAGAGATTAAATTACCCTTCTCTTCCTTTACTGCGGTGAAGAGGAATGATGTTATCTATCGAGCAAAACCTGTAACAGAACATTCTACATTAGAGAATATTGGAATTATTTTCTCTAAATTTAATTTTAATGAAAGAAAAAATCCAAGTTTTCAGAATATTGAACCAACAACAAATCCTTATCCTTTCCAATTAGATGTTGAAAGTATACAATACTATCGTGATCCTCGTCCAGAATTTCTTTTAATTTCATCAGCAGGAGCAGAAAGAATCAATAAATTAGAATCATTAGAGGAAACGAAAAGAGATATTCCTATCGTTCAGATAAACCCTCAGGTATGTCATGCTTCCTTCTATTTCCTTTTTATGGCTGATTATGAATATAATAGGGGATCTTGAATTGGAAGTATAAAGGAGAAGAAGCAGTTCGATCTTCTTTTTTACAATACACTATCGTTCGTTCGACTGCTTTAGCAAATGCTTCTTTTGCAAATACTTCAGATAGTTTGATGAGTTTAGCGCAAAAGCGACGTATGGAAGTCAGTCAAGGTGATCAAATTGCAGGAAGAATCACAAGAGAGGAGTTGGCAGATGCTGTCGTGCAAATTCTCAATAGTCCTTACACAATTGGTAAAACCTTTGAGATTCGTAGAGATGAGACAGTCTCTGGCTTGCTCGTTGATCATAGTCAAGGTATTATCAATAACTTTGGGCATAATACACCAAATATCCTCCAAGAGAAACAAGATCTAAATCCTTTACTCCAAGACCTGATTGAAGATAAAGATCGTGGTTCAGTTTCTGCAAGGAAATTCCTTCCTCCATTCCCTTATGCGAACGAACCTTTTCCAACACCAATTCCTCCAATAGCATCAGATGAAAAGAAAGCATAGTCTAATTGTCATAGCTTTCATTCGATCAATTCTTTTTAATTTTAAATTATTTCAATCAAAAAATAATAACTAAATTCATCATAAGAACAGATTCATACATCACTACCACCTATTTCCTTATTACTTCTTCTTTGGGGTTTTCTTAGCACTGGCGGTAGTCGCTGCTTTCTCATTCTTCTTATTACCTTTCTTGGCATTGGATTGTTCTTTCGCGGATTGATATAGCTTCCATAATAATTTTCCTCCATCATGTTCATTTAAAGTGGATTCAAAGTTTTCAATTTCTTTCTCCCAAGCAGGGAAGGTCTTCTCTAACTGTAAATAGACGGAAGGAATCGAGAATAACTCGAATAAAGCATAAGAGCAGCGATTCGTTGACAACCAATGTGATGCAACCTCATTATCATTCGTAAGACTTTGTAACAAAGCATTACCTAAGATAGCGAAGGATTGAGTTCCATCCTGGTTATTCTCATCATCATAGGACTTCCAAAGAGAAGTATTCAAGTTATTAATCATGGAGGTTAATTCAGCTTCATCCTTCTGATGGAATTGGTATTCTTGATTTAATTGCTCATGGAATGTTGTTAATGCTTGCACTTGAGCTTGATCTTTATCAGAAGTAGAAGCATTCTTGGCTTGTAATTTAGCTTCAAAACGTAATAATCTCTTTAACAAGACATGTGCAGTAGGATCTTCTTCGATTGGAACATCATCAGAATCGATTTCCTCGACTTTCTCTGTCTCTTCTTCCACCTCATCATCTTCGTTAGATTTATTCTTCAATCGTTCTTGTTTATCAGCTTCAGCCTCTTCTAGTTGTTCGTTAAATTCTTCTTCATTTTCAATCTCAACTTCGTCATCATCATCTCCTTCGTTGTCCTCATCATCCTCTTCATTATCACCTTCCTCCTCTTCTCCGCCTTCCTCATCACCAGCAACCTCTTCATCTCCTTCCCCTTCTTCTTGCTCCTCTTCATTCTCAGCTAATAGATCTTCTGGATCATCGATGACAGGTTCTTGGTTAGTGTACACTCTAGCAATATTCTCTAATAATCCATCAGCAGCATTATAATAGGTATAAACCATCGCTTCAACGACCTTAGAAGCATATTTACTAACAATTAATTCTTTAATATGACGGTTAACAACATAAAATAAAGTTTGTTGAAAATAAACAATATATTCTTTACGACGAAGAAGATCATCTTTCTTGGATGTCTTTGATATTAATGTATTTAATAAATAATCATCATAATCATGATTTAAATAACTTTTAGGATAATTTAATAAATATAAAAATAATTTATGACCATTTTCTGATGTTAAAATTTGAAATAATGGTAATAATGTTGATGTTGGTATAATTTCACCAGTTGCAGTATATTGTAATGATACTTTTAATGATTTAATTTCTTCTAATAATGTTTTTTGAATATTAATAGTATCATCAGTAACTGCTAATAGTTTAATTAAGGTAATATAGGAATAACGATGTAATAGATATGATAATACTTTACCTTTTAATTGTTTAATAATTTTTTTACGATCTTTTGCAGTAGTAATCGTAATAATATAACAGGTAATTTTATTACCTAATTTTGTTGACATTAATTTAGGGAAAACATCAATTAAAGAATTAATTAATTCATTTTGATATTGTAATAATTTCTTTTGTGCAGTTTCACGATCAGTAATGGTTGGTGCAGAGGTAGAAAGTTGTTGTTCTAATTGAATTAATTCATAACAATATTCCCATACTAATGTATGAACATAATTAAAATCAAATAATCCTTTTAATACAAATTTATGAATTAAATCTTTCATATGATCTAAGATATGAAATCGTTTATTTGGTAATAATTCAACTAGATGATGTAATGATGTTGGTACTTCTGGTACAAGAATATTGAAATTCTATTGAAAAAAAAGAGCAAAGAACCATCAGAACGATTAAATAAAGAAGGGTAGGATGATCTTACCTTGCCATAAAACTCTGCCTTAAGATGCTTTGTGAACATGGAAGGGTATAGTTGAAGGACGGTCTCGACTGTTCTGGCGCCGATGACGTGACAACCTAAAGAGACGAAGTGAGACTTTAATCCCTGAGTAATCTTCTTCATAAAGTCATTTTTATTGCCATAGGTAATCATTTTCAAAATAGTGAAGTGACCGTATGGGGCCTTTGCGATCTCATAGAACTTTGAGAGAAGTTCTGATAAGATGACATCACGTTGTTGATCATTACCAAATTGGATTAATGTTTGAATAATACGGGATGCATCATGACGTAATGTAATTTCAACAATATGAGATTGAATGCCTTGTAATAAATTTGCTAAAAGAGCGTCTCGTTGAGCTGGTTGGACTGTACGTTCACGAATCTTGTTCCAAAGTTGCTTAAGTTTCTCCACCTATAAGAACAATAAAACGCTTTAAAATGAGAAAAATAATAACGAAGGAAGTCTTACCAATTGGAAGTAAGGCTTTCTATTCTTTCCTGGGGCTGGCTTTTGTTCTTTTCTGTCTTTCTTGTTGGAGTTATCAGAATGATGTTTTGGTTTCTTGAATGATTTCCCCTCAGAACCAGAGGAATGGTCGAACTTTCTCTTTTTACCAGTATCTGCTTTAACTTCACTGCCATCCTTTGCCTTCAATAATGCTTTCATTCCTTTGATTGAAGAAGGTTTCTTATTCTTCAATGAAGTACTTTTGTTGCCATTATCTTTCGATTGAAACTTCTTTTTGAAAGATTTCTTATCATCTTTACCATGAACCTTGCCTTTAGGTGATGCTTTTTGACTATTTTGGTGCTTTCCCATCGTTGCTATTGTATCAAACTGGAGATGAAATCAACACAATGAATGAATGGAAGAATGAAAGCACTTTCTTTATAACAGGTTTTCTAAAAACTTTACACTACAGGTCTTGTTTTAAAGAGAGTAAACTCGCGTTAATTGAGATATGTAGAAATATCTTTGAAAAATCATCACATAATGAATTGGTGGCAATATATCTTAACATGTGGTGGTATAAGATGTAAATCATGTTATTGTTCTTATACACCACCTATTCGAAAATATTTAAAAGAGACTATTTATGCTTCGATTCCAATTTCGATTGCTGCTGCATTATCTCAGTTTATCCAATCGATCATCACCTATATTACAGTGAAGAATCGATCTTCACATGGTAATAACTCAATTAACTTGCAGATTGGACAAACGTTGGTGTATTGCCTCATTATGTTTAGTGGTGGCAAGTACTTTACTTATCTCATCCAACAATGTGTACTGCAGAAGAAAGAGGATAATTCTTGGTTTAACTTTTTTCATAAGAATCAATACATACCTCTCATATTGAATCTTTTAGCTGAGAACGCAGGTTTTGCGTGGAGGCAGTTTGCCGTGTTGATAGTGCTCTCTTACTTCTATCAGAACTATGATGTCGGTGCAGCGGTTGGCGCCTTCTTTCTTTGGATTTTTTTTGTGTTAATTATTATTTTTGCTTCTTTTATTATTGCATGTCGTTTATTTAATTCTAGTTATAAAAAGTATCATGAAGTTCTTTCGGATTTTGACTCTGATGCTTTTGCTCTATCTGTCGCTTATGGCGCGACCGTACTGTTAGCGATCTTCATGAACGAGATATTTGGATCCAATTTTGTCGATGAAGAGGGTTATCTGTTTGAATGGCAATCTAAGTCGAGCGGTCATGCAAGTCATGGACCATCCTCGACCGATGATGGAACATCACCCCCTTCTACGGATGATGGTGCAATTTACTTAGCCAGCGAAGCCAGCAGCCAGTATTATAACTACTACTCTTATTATTACTCTACTGATGATTCGCAGGAAGATAACTCGTTTAATGGATTTTACTTTGTGTATTGTATTGTTGTGACTTTATTAATTGCTGTCGTGTTTCTTATTGAAGATCGTAATGGATGTCTTACCACTGAGAGTTCCGAAGTTGACCAAGATACAGCGGTAGATGTAATGAATCCAATCAGTTCCTCAGAGGAAAAGAATGATGTTGAAGCTTCGAAATTCCAGAATTTAGAGATTGAAGAAGTGAAACACGCTAATGTTGCGGTTGAGGAATCGAAAATGAAGTTCTATTCGTTTTTACGAAACATCTATCAAGACTTTTGGCACACTTTTCTTGGGTAAAATATCTCCATTTTGATTTTCTTTTGTGATTTATTTCGATGACTAGGTGTTTGAGTGGAGTTGCGTGGTTTACTCTTATTATAGATGAGTTAATGGTAAGACGAGACAGCCCTCGCTCAATTTCTTCTAACTCAACTCTATAGTCGTATACTGCTGGTGATAAAATCGCAACACTAATTGTTTGTGCGGTATGTGCTGCACTTTTGACCTGGCGAGCCCCTTTTTTCGTTAATGCAATAACAAGATCTCAGTTGAGAGCTCAGGGTAAACTCGATACTTACTCAGAGAAGTCGAGTAGTATAAGTATTGATAATAATCAGGTAGACTCTTCTAAAAACTCAGGTAAGCTGTATAATTCTCCAATAGAAACGCTTCTTAAAAAATGTATAGTCTTACGCGTCCTTATCCGTGGCTTCTCCCGGTTCATCTATTCAATCATTTCTTATTACTATCATTTGAAAGTTCACCATAAGGGTTTATTGTTAATCTCTTTGAGGTAAGAGACTTAAGCTTGATTGAGGATATTATGAAGTGTCAATATAGGCTAACGATTGGTTGGATTTGGGAGATATTTATTATCAATATGCTTGAATATTTGATTACGGATGGTAAATATTCGAAAGCGAAAGCAATTGGAATAAATTTTGCTGCTTTCATTATTATTGTGGTTATTTCAATCATAGCGCATAGATTGGTACGAGATTTGGATGAGTTGGAAGCAAATAGCGAAGGCATTGAAGATGATGCAAAGAAAGAAGTTAGACATCCAGATAATAGAGAGGAAGATAAAATTGAATCAATTTAACTCAATGCCATTAATACCTAAGTTGCGTGATTGATTTTATTTTTCAATACAATTTTTCAGATGACTGTTTTATACGTATTCCTTTTCTCGAATGAGAAGTGTAGGGTTCTGCCTAAAATCCTCCATCACAATATTATTAGAGGATGACTACCACACAACTTCCGATGATTGTCCGAAGATTGTTTTACTTCTATGCAGGGAACGAGTTTCCTTAATGTAACATTTATTCTCTGAAGTCTTTTTGTCGATCAGAAGTCTTCTCTCCACACGAATTGTCAAGGTGAAAACTTCATTGGAACCCAGGAAGTGATTTTTGATGACCATTATCTAAACTCTAAAAATTATTTTCAAACATATGAACTTTAGAATGTAAACAAACAGTTTTGTAGATTTATTAATTTTTTTACTTGAATTTAAAGAAAATCACCTGCTCTACTAACTAATGATAGAGGATACATCTAATCTCTATTTTCAGGATTACCTTCAAACCTAAGAAATGTTCATCGACGCGTTAAGAAGTTCGTCACTGGACATCTAGATCTATTTGGCGAAACATGAGTTCCATATTCCTGATCCTCTTAGCTCTGATAAACTACTAAAATAGCTATGTTTAGAATTAAAAATTAAACTTAAAAAACAAATTAAATCCAATTATTAAGCTGTAACAATTAATAGCGGCGAAATAATTGACACAAAAGACGACAAATGTCCATCGCATCAAACTGCATCAATGAAGATTTCAACAGAATGATTCGCATTAACAATTTCGAAGAATATGACCTAATCCTTCAACAACAACAACAACAACAACAACAACAACAACAACAACAACAACAACAACAACAACAACAACAACCAAAAAAACATTCTTGCGCATCCAAACAAGAGTAAAAAACAAAGAGAAAAATAATAGAAACAAACTTCAAAAATTATGGTATCATCTCATCGGAAATGATTACCGGAACAAGTATGTAAACAACTCCATCTCGGCGCGTTATGGTATTTACATAAAAGCCTTGAATAGCCTTCAATTCCATCTTTTACTCCTTCGTTCCCTTCTTTCTCTTCATGCTCGTTCATATTTGCTAATACCTCGTCATCAATCGAAAGAATTAGATCATCCACTTGTTCGCTCATGGAGGATTGTGAATATTCTTTCAATTCATTCATATAATCACCAGTGAGAGGTAATTGAATGGATCTAACTAAAGTCTTGGGATGAAACTGTGTAAAATGCTTCCAATACTCACTTTCAACTAATGTAATATTCCAATGAAAATATAATTGATCGGGATCATATAAAGCTCGCCAATTAACATTTTCACCAAATGTTTTACCTCGAAGATAATCCCAACCAACTAATCGAATACGATTACGATGAAGCATTTGACTTGCCTTGATAGCTATTTTCATCAAATAAAGATATTCGTGTTGTGTATAATCAGGCTTCACTGAGATGGTTATGACAGGATGACATTTATGATAATACAACGGGGTAGCAAATGTCTGAAAGATTTCACGTCCTATTAATAGTTTCGTTAAGGCACCTTCAATACATGTCGCATGAGCAAGAATCACAGAACTTGTTTCATTCTTGGTAAATGGTTTGCGAAAACTAAACAAATGTAATGGAATGTATTGTTTTAATGGGAATTGTTCATATTGAATAATGGTTGATTTCGATATTACGTCATTGAAAATCGCCTGATCCCATACTCTTGTCTTATGATAATTATCCCTCATTTTCACAAATACGTCAACAGTATTAGGATTAGGCTTGACTAAGAAACATCCAAAGTTTAAGGGAGATGTTGTATTGACTTTTACTGAATCTCTTTGACTATACACATCAATAGAACTATTCAAATGCATTGGTAAAGGAAATCTCTTGAAGAAAACATCTAAGTCAAAGAAAAAAATCGAATAGGACGCCTTCAAAACATCAATTATTGTATTGTACTTAGCGAATGAAACAATACAACGTGTCACCTTCGAAGCTTCCAATCCTACACATTGAGGGATTTCACCTGAGGCAAAAGCTCGGATTCCTTTCTCATGTAATATTTGGGTTGAAGCTTCCGAGGTGGAAACTATCAAAACATCATTCTGTGTTAGATTGAAGGATAACAAACTCTCGAAAAAAATCTCTAATGAATGAATGTACTTCTCATCGGCAATGACAGAAAATACAACAGGGTGCGACCAATCAGAAGGATAATGTTTCTTAATAAACTCTGTTAAACGAGGAGAATTTTGGAAGTATTGTAAGTCTTCTTTTCCCCAGAGCAATGGGTTGCGATGGGTTGGGAAGTTCTTCGGGATTTCATACTCATATTTTGGAGAAATTACTTGCTTGGGGCAACTCAATCCATGTTTTTCAATACAGAAGCAATACTGAAAGAAGAGAAATAGAACGAGGAATGCTTTGGAACCAGAAGTGAACATTGGCTTCAAACAATAAAAGTGTCGTTGATGTGTTGTTTTGTTGCTGATTTCTGTGCTTTTCTATATTGGGGAAAAGCATGTTTTGTTGGTTTGTGCATTTTCTCTTTCAAATAAGATGAAATAAATCTCTTCATATTTGAATTTCTGTAAAATTTCATTTTGTACTTTGTAATGAAAAGTAACCTACATCTAGAAGAATACTACCACGAGACATCAAACAAGTTTCAGCGGAATAAATTCAAACCACGTAAAATGAAGTTTCCGGAATATCGAATTTTCACGTGCTTCTCTCAAAAAAAACGGTCTCGATTCGATCCGTTGCCGAACAATAAAGCCAATGTTCACTTCTGGTTCCAAAGCCTTCCTCATTCTATTTCTTTTCTTTCAATATTGCTTCTGTATTGAAAAACATGGACTGAGTTGCCCCAAGCAAGTAATTTCTCCAAAATATGAGTATGAAATCCCGAAGAACTTCCCAACCAATCGCAACCCATTGCTATGGGGAAAAGAAGACTTACAATACTTCCAAAACTCTCCTCGTTTAACAGAGTTTATTAAGAAAAATTATCCTTCTGATTGGTCGCATCCTGTTGTATTTTCTGTAATTGCCGATGAGAAGTACATTCATTCTTTAGAGATTTTTTTCGAGAGTTTGTTATCCTTCAATCTAACACAGAATGATGTTTTGATCGTTTCCACCTCGGAAGCTTCAACCCAAATATTACATGAGAAGGGAATCCGAGCTTTTGTGTCCGGTGAAATCCCTCAATGCGTAGGAGTGGAGGCTTCGAAGTTGACACGATGTATTGTATCATTCTCTAAGTACAATACAATAATTGATGTTTTGAAGGCGTCCTACTCGATTTTTTTCTTTGACTTAGATGTTTTCTTCAAGAGATTTCCTTTACCAATGCATTTGAATAGTTCTATTGATGTGTATAGTCAAAGAGATTCAGTAAAAGTCAATTCAACATATCCTTTTAACTTCGGATGTTTCTTAGTCAAGCCTAATCCTAATACGATTGACGTATTTGTGGAAATGAGGGATAATTATCATAAGACGAGAAGATGGGATCAGGCGATTTTCAATGAAGTAATATTAAAATCAACCATTGTTCAATATGAACTATTCCCATTAAAACAATACATTCCATTACATTTGTTTAGTGGTCGTAAACCGTTTACCAAGAATGAAACAAGCTCTGTTGTTCTTACTCATACGACATGTATTGAAGGTGCATTGACGAAACTATTAGTAGGACGTGAAATCTTTCAAGCATTTGCTACCCCGTTGTATTATCATAAATGTCATCCTGTCATAACCATCTCAGTGAAGCCTGACTATACACGACACGAATATCTCTATTTGATGAAAATAGCTATCAAGGCAAGTCAAATGCTTCATCGTAATCGTATTCGATTAGTTGGTTGGGATTATCTTCGAGGTAAAACATTTGGTGAAAATGTTAATTGGCGAGCTTTATATGATCCCGATCAATTATATTTTCATTGGAATATTACATTAGTTGAAAGTGAGTATTGGAAGCATTTTACACAGTTTCATCCCAAGACTTTAGTTAGATCCATTCAATTACCTCTCACTGGTGATTATATGAATGAATTGAAAGAATATTCACAATCCTCCATGAACGAGCAAGTGGATGATCTGATTCTTTCGATTGATGACGAAGTGTTAGCAAATATGAGCGAGCATGGAGAGATAGAAGAGAAAGGAGGAGGAACAGATGGAATTGAAGGTTATTCAAGGCTTTTATGTAAATACCATAATGCGCCTCGATGGAATTGTTTACATACTTGCTCTGGGAATCATTTTCGATGAAATGATGCGATAATTGTTCAATTTTATTTCTTTTTTTCCTCTTTGTTTTGACTCTTTGTTGTATGAACAGTAATGTTTTTTTGGGGTTGTTTTGTGAGGATTAGGCAATACTCTTCAAAATAGTTAATGAGGGAATCATTCTTTTGAAATCTTGAATTTGATGCAATGGACATTTGCCGTCTTTTGTATAAATTATTTCGCTGCTATTAATTTTTACAGCTTAATAGTTGTATTTAATTTTTGTAAGTTTAATTTTTAATTTTTGAAAATAGTTTATGTTGTAGTTTAACAGAATTAAGACGATCTTAGGAGAATGGATTTATGGACGCTTGCTTGCATCGAATAGTGCAATAGCTTTCTTTAGAGCTTCATCAATCGATTAGGAATATTAATACTCTAATTTTCTGATCTCGATCCTCAAAGAATCCCTCTCGCTTTTGACCTTACAGTAGCCTGTGAAAGTGATTCTAATTGTTCCTTGCCCACTGAAAGCGTCGATGAACATTTCTGGGGTTTGAAGGTAATCCTGAGAGATTAGATGTTTCCTCTGTTCTAAGTTAGTAGAACTGGTGGTGGGAGAGAGTCGTATGTCATCAGATTCAACAGCTTAATTTTCTTTAAATTCAAATCAAAACTTTAAAAACTCTACAAAACTATTTGTTTACATTCTAGAGTTCATAAGTCTGAAAATAATCTTTCGAGTTGAGATAGTGGTCATCAAAAAGTACTTCCAGGGTTCTATGACGTTTTTCTTGACACTTCTGACCGACACAAGACTGCCAGAGAATAGATCTTTCATTAAGTAATCTCATTTCCGCATAGAAGTAAAACAATCTCCAGAGGGGAAGACAATCTTCTGACAATCATAGGAAAATGTGTGGTAGTCATCCTCTAATATATTGTAATGGAGGATTTTATGCAGAAATTCACTTCACATTCGAGAAAAGTAATACATAAAAAACAATGATCTCAAAAGTTTTTGGAAAAAATAAAATCAATCACACAACTTAGGTAATAATGGTACTGAGTTAAATCGACTCAATTTTATCTTCCCCTCTACTTTCTGGATGTCTAACTTCTTTCTTTGCATCATCTTCAATGCCTTCGCTATTTGCTTCCAAATCATCCAAATCTCGCACCAATCTATGCGCTATGATTGAAATAACCACAATAATAATGAAAGCAGCAAAATTTATTCCAATTGCTTTCGCTTTCGAATATTTACCATCCGTAATCAAATATTCAAGCATATTGATAATAAATATCTCCCAAATCCAACCAATCGTTAGCCTATATTGACACTTCATAATATCCTCAATCAAGCTTAAGTCTCTTACCTCAAAGAGATTAACAATAAACCCTTATGGTGAACTTTCAAATGATAGTAATAAGAAATGATTGAATAGATGAACCGGGAGAACCCACGGATAAGGACGCGTAAGACTAAACATTTTGTAAGAAGCGTTTCTATTGGAGAATTATACAGTTTACCTGAGCTTTTAGAAGAATCTACATTATTATTATTATCAATACTTTTACTACTCGACTTCTCTGAGTAAGTATCGAGTTTGCCCTGAGCTCTCAACTGAGATCTTGTTATTGCATTGACGAAAAAAGGGGCTCGCCAGGTCAAAAGTGCAGCACATACCGCACAAACAATTAGCGTTGCTATTTTATCCCCAGCAGTATAAGACTATTGAGTTGAGTGAGAGGAATTTGACCGACGGTTGTCTCGTCTTACCATTAACTCATCTATAATAAGGGTAAACCATGCAACTCCACTCAAACACCTAATAATGGAAATAAATCACAAAGAAAACAAAAATGGAGATATTTTACCCGAGAAAAGTGTGCCAAAAGTCTTGATAGATGTTTCGTACAAACGAATAGAACTTCTTTTTCGATTCCTCAACCTCAACATTGGCGTGTTTCACTTCTTCAATCTCTAAATTCTGGAATTTCGCTTCAACATCATTCTTTTCTTTTGAGGAAGTGATTGGATTCAGTACATCTCCTCCTGTATCTTGGTTGTCAATTTTTTCTGGGTCATCCTCGGAATTCTCAGTGTCAAGACATCCATTACGATCTTCAATAAGAAACACGACAGCAATTAATAAAGTTACAACAATACAATACACGAAATAAAATCCATTAAACGAGTTATCTTCCTGCGAATCGTCAGTAGAGTAATAATAAGAGTAGTAGTTATAATACTGGCTGCTGGTTTCGCTGGCTAAGTAAATTGCACCATCATCGGTAGCAGGGGGTGATGTTCCATCATCGGTCGAGGATGATCCATGACTTGCATGACCGCTCGACTTAGACTGCCATTCAAACAGATAACCCTCTTCATCAACAAAATTGGATCCAAATATCTCGTTCATGAAGATCGCTAACAGGACGGTCGCGACATAAGCGACTGACAGAGCAAGAGCATCGGAGTCAAAATCCGAAAGAACTTCATGATAGTTTTTATAACTAGACTTAAATAAACGACACGCAATAATAAAAGAAGCAAAAATAATAATTAACACAAAAAAAATCCAAAGAAAGAAGGCACCAACCGCTGCACCGACATCATAGTTCTGATAGAAGTAAGAGAGCACTATCAACACGGCAAACTGCCTCCACGCAAAACCTGCGTTCTCAGCTAAAAGATTCAATATGAGAGGTATGTATTGATTCTTATGAAAAAAGTTAAACCAAGAATTATCCTCTTTCTTCTGCAGTACACATTGTTGGATGAGATAAGTAAAGTACTTGCCACCACTAAACATAATGAGGCAATACACCAACGTTTGTCCAATCTGCAAGTTAATTGAGTTATTACCATGTGAAGATCGATTCTTCACTGTAATATAGGTGATGATCGATTGGATAAACTGAGATAATGCAGCAGCAATCGAAATTGGAATCGAAGCATAAATAGTCTCTTTTAAATATTTTCGAATAGGTGGTGTATAAGAACAATAACATGATTTACATCTTATACCACCACATGTTAAGATATATTGCCACCAATTCATTATGTGATGATTTTTCAAAGATATTTCTACATATCTCAATTAACGCGAGTTTACTCTCTTTAAAACAAGACCTGTAGTGTAAAGTTTTTAGAAAACCTGTTATAAAGAAAGTGCTTTCATTCTTCCATTCATTCATTGTGTTGATTTCATCTCCAGTTTGATACAATAGCAACGATGGGAAAGCACCAAAATAGTCAAAAAGCATCACCTAAAGGCAAGGTTCATGGTAAAGATGATAAGAAATCTTTCAAAAAGAAGTTTCAATCGAAAGATAATGGCAACAAAAGTACTTCATTGAAGAATAAGAAACCTTCTTCAATCAAAGGAATGAAAGCATTATTGAAGGCAAAGGATGGCAGTGAAGTTAAAGCAGATACTGGTAAAAAGAGAAAGTTCGACCATTCCTCTGGTTCTGAGGGGAAATCATTCAAGAAACCAAAACATCATTCTGATAACTCCAACAAGAAAGACAGAAAAGAACAAAAGCCAGCCCCAGGAAAGAATAGAAAGCCTTACTTCCAATTGGTAAGACTTCCTTCGTTATTATTTTTCTCATTTTAAAGCGTTTTATTGTTCTTATAGGTGGAGAAACTTAAGCAACTTTGGAACAAGATTCGTGAACGTACAGTCCAACCAGCTCAACGAGACGCTCTTTTAGCAAATTTATTACAAGGCATTCAATCTCATATTGTTGAAATTACATTACGTCATGATGCATCCCGTATTATTCAAACATTAATCCAATTTGGTAATGATCAACAACGTGATGTCATCTTATCAGAACTACTCTCGAAGTTCTATGAGATCGCAAAGGCTCCATACGGCCACTTCACTATTTTGAAAATGATTACCTATGGCAATAAAAATGACTTTATGAAGAAGATTACTCAAGGATTAAAGTCTCACTTCGTCTCTTTAGGTTGTCACGTCATCGGTGCTAGAACTGTTGAGACCGTCCTTCAACTATACCCTTCCATGTTCACAAAGCATCTTAAGGCAGAGTTTTATGGCAAGGTAAGATCATCCTACCCTTCTTTATTTAATCGTTCTGATGGTTCTTTGCTCTTTTTTTTCAATAGAATTTCAATATTCTTGTACCAGAAGTACCAACATCATTACATCATCTAGTTGAATTATTACCAAATAAACGATTTCATATCTTAGATCATATGAAAGATTTAATTCATAAATTTGTATTAAAAGGATTATTTGATTTTAATTATGTTCATACATTAGTATGGGAATATTGTTATGAATTAATTCAATTAGAACAACAACTTTCTACCTCTGCACCAACCATTACTGATCGTGAAACTGCACAAAAGAAATTATTACAATATCAAAATGAATTAATTAATTCTTTAATTGATGTTTTCCCTAAATTAATGTCAACAAAATTAGGTAATAAAATTACCTGTTATATTATTACGATTACTACTGCAAAAGATCGTAAAAAAATTATTAAACAATTAAAAGGTAAAGTATTATCATATCTATTACATCGTTATTCCTATATTACCTTAATTAAACTATTAGCAGTTACTGATGATACTATTAATATTCAAAAAACATTATTAGAAGAAATTAAATCATTAAAAGTATCATTACAATATACTGCAACTGGTGAAATTATACCAACATCAACATTATTACCATTATTTCAAATTTTAACATCAGAAAATGGTCATAAATTATTTTTATATTTATTAAATTATCCTAAAAGTTATTTAAATCATGATTATGATGATTATTTATTAAATACATTAATATCAAAGACATCCAAGAAAGATGATCTTCTTCGTCGTAAAGAATATATTGTTTATTTTCAACAAACTTTATTTTATGTTGTTAACCGTCATATTAAAGAATTAATTGTTAGTAAATATGCTTCTAAGGTCGTTGAAGCGATGGTTTATACCTATTATAATGCTGCTGATGGATTATTAGAGAATATTGCTAGAGTGTACACTAACCAAGAACCTGTCATCGATGA
>VKHI01000568.1:0-14537 GCA_015145745.1 Poterioochromonas sp. DS
TATTGAAATGTCATCGAGAAAGCCTTTGAATCAACTCAAAAAGCTCTATAATCTTCGCAATCCAAAAGGTATTGCAGATGGATTCTTGAAAGCAGGAGAGAATATTGCTGTTGGTAAGGAAAAACGTTGCTGTAATTTCATTTTTTATGCTTATTTTTGAGGATAGGTGCAATTAGTGGAGCGGCGGCTGCTGTTTCTACTCCTCTCGCCAAGGCTTATGAGGGATATAAAAAAGGAGGAGCCTTTGGAGCAGTAACGGGCTTTGGTGTGGGGTTAGGTGCTGGAGTTGTTCTCGGTTCTGCCTTCGCAGTCGGAGGAGCAATGACAGGTGTCTATCAACTAGGAAGAGGTGTAATCAACGCTCGCAATAGTATTTCATCCTCTCAAAACTATTGGGATGATGAAAATCGACAATGGATTGCTTATAATCTTCCAAAAGATGCTGAAAGATTTCTAAATATGTCCGATGAAGAATATTTGAAAATATTCGGAAATCAGCGAATTCTCAACGATGATGATGATGAAGATGGGAATAATCCTTCTACAAAGTCAAAATCATCACAATATCAAAGCACATCCGTGAAAGATATGAGTTATTACAATGTATTAGGTGTTTCTCCAACCTCTACCACCGCGGAGATTAAACGAGCATTCTATATGAAAGCAAAACAAAGTCATCCCGATCACAATCCAAATGATCCAACTGCCCAAGAAAGATTTCAAACAATCAGTGAAGCATATCAAGTCTTATCTGATCCATCATTACGAAAGAAATATGATCTCGAAGGTAAAGGAAGTCTTAGCCAACAAGTCACAACAGTAGATCCACGTGTCCTCTATGCTATGACCTTTGGTTCTGAAAAATTTGAATTATATATAGGTAAACTAAATGTTGTCATCCAATCCGAATTATCAGAACAATATAAGACATTAGAACAAGAGAATCCAATGAATTTTAAGAAAATCTATAAATTACATCAAAAGAAAAGAGAATTATCTTGTGCAATCTCATTAACAACACTCTTACAACAATATATTGATTCTGAAGAAGTTTTTATTCGAAAGATTAATAAAGAATTAAATGAATTGACTGCAAGTCCCTTAGGAACTGTGTTAACAAGAACGATTGGTGAATCTTATCTAGAAGCTGCGAATGCTGCTATGAATTCATCACATTCTCTAGCTGTAGGACTTCAACAGACGAGAAGAATGATGTCTCAAGGATTAAATCTCACTTCATCTGGTATGAAGGCATCATATCTTCAAGCGCAACTCAAGAGTATTGAGAGAGAAGCAGTGCAACGAACCATCGCAGAGGAAGAGGAAAGAAGAAAGAAAACACCACCAAAGGTCTATTCCACACCCCCTCCTAGATCAGGGACAGGTCGGAATAGTAAAAGAAGAACAACGACTGATCGAAGGGAGGAAGAAGAAGATAATAATGAAAGAATTCAAATTGAAGTAAAATTTACATCAGAAGAAATTCAACAAATAAAACAATTAGAAGAAGAATTAAAAGAACATATGATCTCTTTCATGTAAGACTGACTCCTTCTCTTCTCTCATCTTATGTACTTACTGTCTTATATATGTAGGTGGTCTGTGTCAGAGATGGATATTCGTTCTACACTGAAGAAAGTCTGTGAGAAGGTTTTATCTGATCAATCGATTGATGAAAAGATTCAATTAAAACGAGTTGAAGGATTAAAAAAATTAGGAGAATCTTTTATTTATGCTGCTAAAATGAGGAAAGAAGTTGATAATGGTGAAGAATGGAAAAATTTATTTCGACAAGAGATGAAACCTCGTCGTCGTTAACAATTATATCACCACCGCCCCATCTCTCTCTCTCTCTCTCTCTTGCTCCTTGTAAATTGAATTAGTTTGGGTGTGCATGGAAAGTTTTTCTTAAAAAATTAATATCATTTTTCTTTCTTTTGATGAAGTATATATATCTAGTTACAACATCAAACATTCTCGCTATGTCCTCTTCAACTAACTCAATCCTTGTTATTGTGAAATGAGAGTTTAGAGTGATATATATAACATGGAAAGAACACAGATCCTTTTCTAATTTGAACACAAAAAATAGCACAAATCTTTCTTTTTCCTCCTTCTAGCGCAAAGTAAAACAACGACGATGACAAAGACAATGACTATGAAGATGACAACGACAACGAACAAAAACAATTATTAATAATAATACAAACAAAAACAGAATAATAAAACAATACCCATTGATCTTACTCTATTTCTTTATTATTCCAATCTCTTTTATTCATCCCACATATAACTCGCTGTATATGCAAAGACCCAATTCTTATTATCAGCATCCTGTGGACATAGATGATGCATAATTACTCTTTTATTAGGTAAAATAATATCTTTATGAATTAAATTACCACGATGTGAAGATAAATTTTCAGATTCAGAACAATCAATTAACATTACTAATGGTAAATGATGTTTATTTTCTATTAATATCGAGATCCCGTTAAATCCGGAGTAATATTTATATAAGCGTATTTTCCCTTCCTCATAGGACGTCATTTCACCCTTATGTACAATTACTAATTCTTGTGCATCCATATAAGCATTTTCATCATAAGGTACAATATCTAATGAAAATTCGGATATAGAATGTACTGATAATACACATGAACGACATGATCTTAATTGTAAATAATCATCATATCCTAATAATTTAAATTCATTCCATAATTTTTCTTCATCACCATTAGTTTTATTAAATATATATAATTGTGCTCTTAAAAATCCTGCTAATGATAAACCAGGACTATCACGATTTTCAAAATTATGTAATAACCATTGATAGGCAATTGGTTCAATGGATGAACCTTCAGTACGTAACATATATTGATCAATTTCATCTTTATTTAAATAACCATCATTATCAATATCCATACGAGTAAATAATTCTGTATAAACACGATATACATCATCAGTAAAGTCATATTTACCACCACCAGAAGAGGATGCATTATTTCCTGGTTTGGTTAGTGGTAAACGTGCAGTAGTATTGCCCTGTGTTGTCGGTTGTTTTTTGTCACTTTTCATTGATGCTGCTGATGTTGCTGGTGGTAATAAACCATAACTTTCCATATATTGACGTAATTTACAACCAGATGTTGTAGGAATAATTAAATATTTCCCTGGTTCTAATTCAATATCATCAGTCTGTTGTTGACGATCAGCTGAATTGCCACTACCAGTAACTAGTTGGAAGGTTCCATAGATTGGATCGGTTTTCAATATAGTAACACCAATATCAATATATGGTTGTGAATCTTGACAACGTTTATCCTGTTGATGAATGGATACAATAATAGTTGATCTTTCATGTAAAGTTAATAAAAACATTGAACATAATATACGAAATTCATCAATAATCATATTTTCATCACCAGGTAATGAATCTAATTGATCAGCAGTAATACGATCAAAATCAAATGAAAATTTTTTACGTAATTCTTTCCATGGTTTTTTATGTAAACCAGGATAACGTAATAAACAGATATTAATCGAGGAGAAATGTTTAATGACATCTTCAAAGGACATCCAAAAGATACCATCATCAGCACGGGTTAATGGTTCAATTTCATTTTGCATTTCTTCTGTCCATAATGGTGAAGAGTCTGACCAATCACCATTCCATTCAATGGATCCCCATGGATTTCTAGATGAAGAAAAGAGAGGAAGTTATAAGCAGGAAGGATGAAAGTTTATTAGGGTCCTTTTCTTACCTTATTTTCAATAGTTTATCACCTTTTGATGTTAATTTAGCAGAGATAATTGTATAAGAATGTCCTGCAATTAATCCCATAGAATTCTTTTGTCTTTTACCTGTAATATTAATTTCATCTTCACCTGGTGTTGATGCTGACATTAAATAATTTTCTAAATCATATCTTAATAATTCTGACCATAATTCACCATTATCTATCTTTACTTTCATTAATGGATCATCTAAACGGAATGATTTACATGGTGCACCCGTTAAATCAACCATTGCTTCATAGGCCCATCCTGAACGGATGGCATCATAACTACCATGAAGTTTTGCATAAGCTTTCTCGACTAATAATACCCATAATTCATTACCATTACTACGCGAGAAGATTGGACCTGATGCAGGGAAACAAGGGAAATAATCATCTACACGAATGGTTACCCATAGACCATTCTTACAAAAACGAATATTATAAACACCAGAACGTTGATATTCTTTTGATTCTGATGTAAATAAAGCCTCTACTAAGACAGGAAATTCAGCAAGTGCAGAAAGTGCTGATAAGAACCAACAATCACCTAATTGTCCTTGACGGATATCTCCTGGTTGAATGCCATGATCAAAGACTTTAATTTCACCATTCATAAATTCATGTGGTCGACGCCATTCAATATTACGATAAACACTTAATACCGCATTAGAAGGACCAGCATTCTTCTTCGAACGTCTTGGTGATCCTGGACGACTGCCTTTATTATTCCTCGGTGAAGAAGGTCTAGAAGTTGAATTCGCCTTAGTTTCAACTTGTGCATCATCAGCTCCTGCTGATGATTCAGGTTTATTCGTTGTTGAGTGTAAAGAACTTTCATTTGGTAAAAAATCACGATCTATAAAAGATTTACCATAGTTATTACAAATTTCTATAACTAATTGATTATTAGGATCTTCACGTGATGATGGAAATTTTAATTTTTTCGTTTCATTAATTAATTTATTCATTTCAGCATGATGTGTTCGAAGATAACGATCTACTTCACCTTGATCAGGATCTTCCATTGCCCAGGAACAACCTAAACGTAAAGATGCACGACGATCCATATCAATAATCATCACTTTACCAAGTTCTACACGACCAAATGGACGAATTTTGGCAGTTAAACGCATTTCTGCTGATGTTGTTGAACCTGATTCATCATTCTTTAATACGCGGAAATTTTCTGAACCTTCAAAATTTAATGTAAAAGTCACACTAGAAAGTGTTGCACATTCAACTTCATAAGATAAAGTTAAAGGATCTTCATAACGGGTAGTAAACAGATAAAGAACATCTGATAATACTGTTTTGCTTCGATTAGAATTAGAAGCCATTTCTTTTTGGATTGACCTTGAAATTTTTCTAAAATTGGTTTAATAATAGGAGTATTGAATAGGTGACAAAGGTTTCAGACTTCTAAAGGATTGCTTGTTTGTTTGTTGATGAAAGTAATAAAGATTGTTGTTATGTGGTTCTTTTTAACGGATTTATTAGATCTTCTCTTTAATTTACAGTACTAACGTCATCTTTTGCAATAAACGACTTCTTCACACAACCCGAACAACAGTCTCCCGTCGATTGATTTAGAATTTCCTTCAAGCTTTTGGCATCGATAGATTTAAGAAATTTGTGAAGGAATGAGGATATTAAAACAAAACAAAAAATCTAAATAGTTCAACATTCAATGCTTTAAATTACAATTTCTCCATGTCTGTCTCCCACTTGATGATTAAACAGGTGGAGTATAGACAAAGAAACCAACTTTTCTCTTCCTCCAATCATTACTTTGCGATGAAGCTTTATTTGATCGAATAGCTGGATTATTTAATCTTGAAATAGATGGAATAGGAGTTTCCAATAATCCTTGTAACTCCTTTCTTAATGCTTGTAATTCTTTCTTTTGTTTATTATGTTTAGCACCTTCAACCACCATTTTCCCTCCTTTTTCCTTCTTACCCTTCCCTTTCTCTTGCTGGTTTGTCTCAGGAGTAGCTTCTTTCTTATTATTCTTGGATGATTTACGATCTTCTTCATACATATCATCTAATAGATAATCATCTATAGGTAAATCAGTTTTCTCTGCTTGATCTTCTAACCAATGCTTTTCTTTGAGTTCATGTGATAACACAAAACTTAAGGTAAAAATCTGATAAAATAACGATAAAATAAGGGAAGGAAAAACAAGTCATCATCACACTTACCTTCTTAGCTAATTGAACTCGATCACGAAGATATGGTAAAACATTTGGTTCCACTTTATAGTTTTGAATAATACTACTCACACCAGTGCTACTATTACTACTATTATTATAACCTTTCACATTCAATGCTTTCTTCTTCCCCGTGACATATTCTGTAATTAACTGATGGAATTCAAACTCATCTGGTGTGACAAACGAGATCGTTTTGCCACTTTGATTCGCTCTTGCTGTACGACCAGATCGATGAACATATACCTGTGGTGTACGTGCAATATCATAATGAATAACCGATGATATCTTTGGTATATCTAAACCACGTGCAGCAATATCAGTAGCAACTAAAATACCACGTGGTGATGATTGAAATGTTTCTAATGCTTTTAATCTTTGTCTTTGTGGTAAATCACCATGAATCGTACGACAATGGAATTGTAACGCACGTAATAAACCATCTAAACGACGTGCTGTTTTAATACTATTCACAAAGATTAATGTTCTTCCTTCATTCTATCAAAACAGTTGTCAATTACAATAACCACATGAGGAAAAGACATTAAATCACTTACATTGAGAAGGTAATAATAGGTATAAATATCTTTATCTTCCGTCGGAATACGTAATTCATATTGTGCAAGAAACTTTGGAAGTGCAACCATTGTCTTCGCAGCTGATGTGATGCTTTGATGGCCAACACTACCATCATCGTTAGCAACGTCTCCAATAACACTACCACTCTCTGCAACCTCACCAGAGGTTGTATGAGTGACATCAACAACACGAATAACAGGTTGAATGGCAACCACTGATAACAGCCTAGGAAAACAAACAAACAGCATAAAAGATAAGCAAAAGAAGAGTCTTTGAGAGTTTCTTACTCTTTAATAGCAATAGGTAAAGAACAATCATTTGCCAATCCTTTAACAGTTCCTTTTAATTTCATTTTCTTTGATTGTTTTGCATTTAAAAATGATTTTTGTAATACTTTTTGATTTTTCGCTGTTTCTAAACCTGTGGCAGTAAATAATAATGTTTGACGTTGTAATGCGAAAGAAATGAAAGATTCATCCTTCTCTTCTTCTTTTCCTTCTTCTTCTCTTTGAGGATTTTTTTCTGATTGATGAGTATTCTTGAGCTTATAGGTATGTGGTACTAATTCATCTTCTTCTACAGCTTCTAAACCAAAGTCATGATCACCGTCATTGTCATCGTAATTCTCTTCAACATCTCCTTCTTCTTCATTTTCAACGTCTTTCTCATCTTCCATTTCATTTTCGTCATTATTTAAGGGCTGGAAATCATCATCTTCCATCATCATCGGGTCTTCCTCTCCTTCTTCTGCATTGTTTCCTTCTTCTTCGACCTTCTCTGATGTGCCTTCACGTCTCTTTTTCATAACAGCACGAACACTTTCACCACGACGAACAATTTCATCATGATCACTAAATCGACTAAAAATACGATACAACTATTCGAACATCACGGGAGATAAGAGAAGAAGTGAAGAAAAGAGGGAAGACGCTCTTACCTCAGAGAAATGACCTTCTTCCATCATACGATCAGCTTCATCAATGACTAAATATTTAATTTGTGATAAATCTTCAAATGCTTCAATAAAAGTATCTTGAAAAATTTCATTTAATCGACCAGGTGTAGCAATGACAATATGTAAAGGATGTTTTGATGTTGATAATAAACGACGTTGTTTCTCTTCCGATAAACCACCAACAACGTTTACTGAATTAATTCTTAGGAAAGAATATTGTTGTTGTAATGCTTTGGTAATATCTTTAATAACAGATGATATTTGCATGGATAATTCACGTGTTGGTGATAATATTAATGCTATTGGTGTTTTACATGATTTACAGTAATTCCATGTGGTTAAAATCGTATTAATGATTGGGAGGACAAAAGCCTAAGCAAAGAAGAGGAAAAAAGGAGGAAAATCGGTGATTGAGGTGAAAGGAGATGGGGAATGATGACTTACTAGTGTTTTACCACTGCCAGTTTCAGCAATACCAACAACATCTGAGACTTCACTTGATGATAAAACCATCGGTACTGAAGATGATTGAATTGGGGTGGGATGTTGAAAGTCAAGAGAAATTAATGCTTTTTGTAAAAGTGAACAAAGAGTGACGTTATCCCAAGTGCTTTGAGGAGTGACAAGTTCTTCAATCTCCTCAATGGATTGTGGTAACTTCTTCGTCTTTTGATCGTTAGTCTTTTGAACAATAATGGTAGTAGTACTTTCTTTTTTCTCAGATTTCTTCTTTTTCTTCTTCTTTTGCTTTTCGTCTGCTTGGGGTTCTTCGGACTCTGGGGTGGGTTCTTCTTCCTCAATCTTTCTTTTTCTCGAAGTTTTTTCAGCTTTTGATGACTCTTCTGTCTTTTTCTCATGCGATTTATCACCAGAGGTCTTCTTATTATTCTTCAACTCGAGGTAACTGTTTCCATCAATCTCCTCCAAGCCAAAAAACATACTTTCATCAAAGCTCCCTAAGTCCATCGCAGACACATCAACAGGCTTCCAGGGAAGAGAATCCCATTTATCCATTGCATAACCACCAGATCCTGGTGCTGAATCAGATTGACGTAACTTCTTTCTCATCTTTTACTACTTTTCGCTATGATTGGTTCTTATCTCCACTTTATTCTATCCCTTCGATACAGGAGATCAACCCTCTCGATAACTGAGAGTTTATGGTCTGGGCATGGGCAACGGCATGGGCAACGGCATGGGCAACGGCATGGGCAAAGGCATGGACAATGGCATGGGCATGGAGATGTTTCCAGAAGTCAAAAATCTCTACTTTTCCAATAATCGATTTTTCCCGTCAGTTTTTTCACACACACAGAGTTTATCGGATCAATTAGCACAGATAAAGTCAAAGACCTTCTCCCCTCTTATACAACCACGACAAACTCATTTAGAGCACTAACCAAAGTCTTTTTGCTTGATTTTATTTTCATTGGATTGGGTCAGATTTGATTGGAATCAATTTCTTGAACACCGATATAGATATAAATTAAGTTGTCTTGGTTCGATTAATATCTTATTTTCTTGTGTTTTCTTTTTTTCTTGCAATTTTTCATTTGAGTTGAGATTTTATTGTTTGATAATTTTTTGTTTTTTTGTATTTGTTTTTTTGTTAATTAGAAAAGATTTTTTTTAGAGAAGATCAATTCAAATGGTGAAGAAAGTTGGAAAGTATGAATTAGGTCGATCCTTAGGTGAAGGAACCTTCGGCAAGTAAGTGAAAAAGGAACCGAACCATCCTCCTCCCATCTCACCCTTCTCTTTTCCCCTCTGATTTTCAATAGAGTAAAATATGCTGTTGATACAGAAACCAATGAAGCCGTAGCTATTAAAATATTAGATAAAGAGAAAATACAAAAACAAAATATGGGAAATCAAATTAAAAAAGAAATTTCAATTATGAAAATGGTAAAACATAAAAATATTGTTGGTATGATTGAAGTATTAGCTAGTAAAACAAAGATTTTTATTGTTTTAGAATTAGTTACAGGTGGTGAATTATTTGATAAAATTGTTCAAGTTGGTAAATTAAGTGAAGATCAAGCAAGATTTTATTTTCAACAATTAATTGATGGTGTAGAATATTGTCATAAATTAGGTATTTGTCATCGTGATTTAAAACCTGAGGTAAGTATCTGAACCCTTTTTCAACACTCTTTTGCCGCACATTGTAACCCCTTTCCCCCTCTCTTTCCCTTCCTTTTTCTTCATAGAATCTATTACTGGATGAACACGGCAACCTGAAAATCAGTGATTTTGGTTTATCATCACTCTACGTTGGTGATGCTGATGGTGAAGGAACAAGTCGAACAGAGTTACTTCATACAACATGTGGTACACCAAACTATGTTGCACCAGAAGTATTATCTGATCAAGGTTACGATGGTAAAAAAGCTGATGTCTGGTCGTGTGGTGTCATTCTTTACGTCCTTCTTGCTGGTTTTCTACCATTTGATGAAAGTACAATCGTTGCATTATTTGCTAAGATCCAAAATGCTGATTTTACTTATCCATCATGGTTTACACCTGAAGTACGTTCATTATTAGATCAAATGTTAGTAGCTGATCCTAAAAATCGTATTAGTATTGCTAATTTAAAGAATCATGCATGGTATCAAGGTGGTGTTGATCATAATAATCATCATTCTTCACCAGCTGGTATTCCTGCAACCCCTACAGAAGCACAATTAGAAGCTGCTGTACAACCAGTACAGAAAGGTGGACAAGGTAATGAATTAAATAATAATGGTGAAGATGTCTTTAAAGATGATGAATTTGAAGATTTTGATACAACCACATCTACTGGTCCAGTTAAATTAAATGCATTTGATGTTGTTAGTCATTGTGGTGGTTTTATGATTGATAAAATGTTTAGTCCAGAAATTTTTTATAAAGTACCAACAGATGATGTATCATCACCAGCAAAATCTTATTCAAATCTTGGTGGTTCAATTTTATTTGGTTCAACTGGTTCAAAATCAAAATCATATCAATTTACTGCATCAAATACTTCTGCTATTGATTTATCACGTGAAGTATGTAATGCATTAGAAGCAATTCTTTTTACTATTGAAGGTAATAAAGAACGTTCGATTCAAAGTGGTATTATTAAAGCAAATCGTGTTACTGCTAAAGGTATGGTTGGTATTACTATTCAAGTTTTCATATTATCACCAACATTAAGTTTATTAACAATACGTAAAGGTAAAGGTGATTTATTAGAATGGAATAATGCATATAGTGAATTAGTTGAAAAACGTATTGCACATTTAATTAATAAAGCTAAATCACCTGATGCTGATGTGAAAGAATATTATTAAAAAAAATTAATGTCAAATCTAAATGATGATAGTCAAAAGATGAGAAATAAAGAGGGAAGGAGAGATATAGTTAGTAGAGAAATGTGTATTTGTGTCTATGTGTGATTGTGTAAGTTTGTGATGGGTGAAATCAGGGTAATTCGCTTTGATTGCGTCTCAGCAGAACGAGCTATTCCTTTTTAGTTTGTCACATTTCTTCTTCTTTGTCTTTTCTTGCCAACTTCTATTTTTGAAGAGAGTCTTCATAACTCTTCTTCCTTCTTCATTTTCTTTCATTCATTTTCATTCCTTTTACCAATATCCATTAAACTCTTTAGCTTCTTCTCTTCCATTCTATCAAAAGCAAAAAGAAAGAATATTTAGACAGAATTCTTCTTAAAACAACGAATAATCATAATATAAGTAAGCGAATCAGAATAAAATCTAAATTTAGAGTCACTTATACAACTGCCATACCACTCATCACATGACTGACGAAGTAACTCGAAAATTGGGATTTATTATATGAAATTACTTATTTTTCATTAACTCGACTTCTTGGTGAAAATGGTTCGCTTAATGAGGACTGGATTGATCTGAGAAGAGAGCTAGATAGCATCGCATAAATTCTAGCATTTACACGAATTGTAGTCTTCCTCGGCCTCAATACCCAGAGAGTGATCGAGAGTCATGGGATGCCTCACTGCATCCCCTTACGAAACTCCCGACTCCCCGAAATGATCCAATTCTTATATTTTTTATGCGAAGACTTGAGAATCTTCTGTAAAGAGAGAGGAAGTAACTCTTGCTACAATAGGTCTAGTACAAAAAGATCTCTCGAGACGATACAAAGATCATGTTCATTATCATCGCAGGATTGATACACTTCGTTGTAAATGTTGTATTAATCTTCTTCTTATTCATTATTGGTATTTGGATATATCAATTTTTCAATTTTAGATCAAAGGAGATTCAACATTCTTTAGTGAAAACAGCGAAAGGTTATCCGATCATTGGGAATTTACTTGATTTCCAAAGAAATATTGTATATGAGACTCTTTTAAACTATCCGAAAGTATATGGACCATTTGTTCAATGTAGTATTGTGAATGTTCATGGTTTATTAGTGACAGATCTCTCTGTAGCAAAAGAATTACTCACTAAAAGACCAAAGAAGTTTTCACGTCCAAGTGCATTAGATTATGCAAATGAACTTCTTGGTTTAGATGTTGCTTTATTTAATGCTAATGGATCATTATGGGGTCGTACTCGGAAGGCAACGGCTCCTTCTTTCTCACTATTAAATATTACTTCAAAGTTTCAGAAGATTAATGAAGAGATGTTAAGTTGGATTGAACGTTTACAAATGCAAATTCAACCACAAAAGAAAAAGGGTATTAGTGTTGATATGAGATATGAAGCATTTACCTTGACGATTCGTACACTTACTGCTGTGGCATTTGGTTTAGATACAGATAGTGGTAATGACACTTCTTCTTCCTCTTTGTCTTCTTGTAATAAAAATACAACCAATAGTCACTTAAGTGATTATTTCTTTTCGATTACCTTTAAAGAAGATGTTGAAAAGATCTTTGGTTTACAAAGAGAATCTGCTTTGTTTGGTTTACCTCGTTTCTTATGGAAGTATTCACGATATTATAAGTATGAAGTTGCTGCAAGAGAAGCAAATCAACGATTTACTGATGCTTGTACACGTGTTATTGAACATAAACGTCAATTTTGGCGTGATCAAGGAGGATTAACTCCTTTATCTGAGGGTCGTGAGAGGAATCGTCCAACATCTATGCTGGATTCATTACTCGCACAAGAGGTTGCTAACTCTGACTCAGGAGGAATGACAGCTTCCTCCAAGTTAATGAATGACGACGAATTGATTTCTAATGTGAAGATTGTCTACATTGCCGGAACTGATACGACCGCGGTGACGATTACATGGCTTGTTTATTACAGTGCTTTATATCCTGAATACCTTCAAAGAATTCGCGATGAAACCAAACGAGTTCTCTTCTCTTCTGTCTCAGATGATTCTAACCAAACCTTCCAAGAAGTATTGTCTAATATGAAGCAAGTTCTCTCTGATTTAAGTCATACAAGTTTGAAGGAATTACCTTATACAACTGCTATGATTAAAGAATCGCTTCGTTTAGGTGCGCCAGTACCAACCATCGCTTTAGAGGTTGCCGCTCCCGAGGATCCCAATGAAACGACCGCCCCTGTGACTTTATCGAACGGGATCACTGTATCACCAGGTGTGACATTGTTAGTCAATGTCGATGGCCTTCACCGCATTGAGGAAGTATTCGAGGATCCTTTAACCTTCCAACCATCTCGTTGGTTAAAGAAAGAAACTGAATTAGATGGAGACTATCTTCAACGATTAGAGAAGATGGAATCTCATTTAATGCCATTTGGTTCAGGTCCTAGAATCTGTCCTGGTATGAATCTTGCTAATTTTGAAGCAATCTTAGCCATCGCATATCTTTCATACTTCTATGATATGAATATTGATTGTCCTGTCCAAGAGATTCTTCGAGTTCCTAACTTTGTTGCTACGGCAAATAAAATGCCAATTTATCTGACACCCAGATTCCCCCTCTGATGAGGTGTTAATCTTTCATTCATTCCTATAGACCTCCTCTATATGGGTGTTGTCCCTCTTTTTCAGACTTTTTTTTTCAATTTCTGATGATTCAAATTTCCTCTTTACTTTCTTTTTTCAGTGATATAGGTAGATTATATATGAGATTAGATTAGAGTAGATATAAGTCGTTAGAATAGATTATTATGTTCAAAAAAGGTATCATATGCATCATAATGATGTTATAGTTTATAGATTATAGATTATAGTTTGTAGTTTGTATTAGTCATAGTGTTGTTTCTCTGAACTGTTTTTAGTAGTATCGATAGACTATAGGTATATAAGAGATATATATGAGTTAATGAATAGAATATAGTTCTTTGAATTGAATTGTATCAGGTAGTAGATAATTGTCAATGATGAAATAGTTTTTTTTATTGTGGAGTAAGATGTAGATGTAGTCAAGAAGAGTTAGTTTATGACTAGTCCCCTGATCATTCACGTAATCAAAGAAGGGGATTGATTCATCTTAACTTACGAAATCAAAAGAAATCAATAAAAAGAGGTATTAAGACAAAACAATGACTATATGTCTCTATCTCTGTCTATATTGGGGTAAGAGGAGGGGAAGGCAGAGGTTGGGATCTTAAAAGTTGTGGAAACCACAGAGTGTCATCACTAATGTCTGGTAAATATATCTTCTCTTGTGACAGGTGGAACTATATTGCATCATCGGTAAAGAGTGCAGCGATCACACTGGAAACGCTGTCGTAGGAAAGGACAAAGGAATGAAAAGAAAAAGATCAAATAAAATAAAATACAAATAACATCACATCACAACTTAAAGAAGAGGTTGTTGGAAACATCATCATCATCATCATGGGCATCGTTTGTGACATATAAATATCATAACTAATAATATACTACTACTCTACATACCACAACAACTGAAAAAACAAACATCTGAGCAACAACAACAACAATCAAGACAACAACAGAAACAACAATCAATCCAACAGCAACAACAATAGAATTGGTTTTTACGAGGAGGAGGGTTTCTCGCTGATGTCGCCACAGCAGGTGCATAATACACCATCACTGGAGGGTTTCCAG
>VKHI01000569.1:0-10144 GCA_015145745.1 Poterioochromonas sp. DS
TTGATTTGTAGTTTGCTTTTTCCCTTCGGTGATTCAATTAGTATTAGAGATGTATACAAACAACACAACAAACATACTCATTTTAACGTGTAATGTCTTAAAAAAAGAGGGGATGAAAACTGGGGAAACTTTAACAAAAAAGCCCGAATTCCCCGCCCCAAAAGCAGACCTAACCACTACTAATTTTATCAAACACAACATATCACCTGACCCACCTTAAACTCCTTGACATTCTCCGGTCGCTATTCCAACGCGACCATCATAGGCTAGGCTAACCTATACACGAAAGTCCTTTTGACTTTTTTAACAATTTTTTCAACCATTTCTTTATTTTTTCAGCCATGTTTTTGTGTGTGTTTGTGGTAGTTTTATTCTGGTGGAGTTGTTGTGATGCGAGATCTTCCATTCATACGCTTCAACTTCGCAAAGACTTGAGCGCTTCAAGTTTTCCTTCGACAAGAGGATTTTTAGCGATTGGAGCATCGCAAGCTTACCCTGGACAGCAATCTGGTACTGGTATTAGATTTGCTGGCGATGTTAACAAGGACGGGTACGATGATTACATCATTGGTGCACCTCAAGGCGGTGGCAATTATCAAGGCGTATCTTATGTACTCTTTGGAGGATCTCATTCCTTGAAAACAAATGCTACGAACATTGATTTAAGCACCTTCCAGTCTTCTGCTAGCAAAGGAGTGAAGATCTTCGGATCCTATGGAAACGGTCTGAGTGGCACTGCAGTGACAGGAACGGATGTGAACAAAGACGGTTATGCTGATGTTATTATTGGAGAGTATAATAGTAATCCTGTCGTTAATAATGTTGCTCGAAATCGCGCAGGAACGACTTATGTCGTTTATGGCAAAGCGAATTTCGGATCCGCAGGAGACGTGAATACCAATGCCCTCACCACTGCAACTGGTTTTACTGTTACGGGTGCTCGAACGAATGATTATTCTGGTCGCTCTGTCGCGAGAGCAGGAGATTTTAACGGTGACGGATATGAGGACTTCCTCATTGGCGCTTACTACGCCACTCGTCTTGGCCGCCCTTACACTGGCTGTGCCTATGTGATTTATGGGAGCGCGACTCCTTCTAACGTGGATTTAGCTGCTTTAACTGCGTCTCAAGGATTTGAAGTGATCGGAGCTGTCAATGCCTCATATGCTGGCTATGCTGTGAGCAGTGCCGGAGACTTCAACAACGATGGCATTACTGATGTCATCATTGGTGCCTACTGGGATGGTGTTGCTCCTAATGCCCAGAGAGGTGTTGCCTACATTCTCTTCGGCAAGAAAAATAACGGATATACGAAGATTGACCTGCGTCAGTTAACGAGCAGCCAAGGCATTCGTGTCATCGGTGAGAGACAAGGTGATCAATTAGGATTCTCTGTAAGCCGTGCTGGTGACTTCAATGGCGATGGGATTGCTGATATTATCATCGGAGCAAACTATTACAATGCTGATGAAAGTATCTCCAATGGCGGTGCTGTTTATATTCTCTACGGGAAGACAGGCATTGCAACGGACATTCAAGTCGGTTCTTTAACCTCTGCCCAAGGTATTACCATCGTTGGTGCAGGAACCAATGATAATCTCGGTTTCTCTGTGACGGGAGGTGGAGATATTGATCGTGATGGGTATTCTGACGTTGTTTTCTCGGCGAATCAAGAGGATGTGAATGGAAAGACTTTAGTTGGAGTCGTCTATGTCATGTCAGGACGACCAGGTCTTATTCGCACGAGAATTATGACCGATCGTTGGAATAGTACCTATGGTTATAAGATAACGGGTACTAATTCTGGTGATTATTTCGGATCGTTTGTTGATAATCGTGGGGATTTGAATGCTGATGGATACGCTGATATCCTCGCGGCTTCTCCTATGTCTTCGCCGTTAGGTCGATCGCAGGCTGGTACTACCTATATGATGTATGGTGAGGATACTTCCCCTACTGCCATCCCTACTGCTGTCCCAACGTTCACTCCATCAGCCAGTCCAAGTGCTGCTCCAACTCCCGTCCCTACTGCTGTTCCCTCCGTTGTTCCAACAGCCATTCCAACTGCAACTCCTTCCGCTGCACCATCTGATATCCCGACTGCTATCCCCTCTGCTATTCCTTCAGTTACACCAACTGATACTCCGACTTTCACTCCTAGTGCTTTTCCTACTGTTGAGCCTTCCGTTACTCCTACATATGCACCAAGTGCAGATCCAACTGCTTTCCCTACTGCTGCCCCCAGCGCTGTTCCTACGATTGAACCCACTGCTGACCCATCCACTCAGCCTACGTTCAGTCCTTCCGCGATTCCCACCTTCACACCGAGTGCAATCCCTACTGCCCGTCCAACTTCTGCACCCACCTTAAACACGACAGCACAGCTTCAGTTCGACCTTTACTTCAACCTCTCTTACGTTCGTAAGACGAGTTTATCGCGGTCAGGTGTCCTCGCTGCTGTGATTGCCATCCAATCTGTCACTGATTTACCTCTGATTAACATCATCTTTGTGAATGTTGTTACTGCGACAGATGATACCCTCCTTCCCACTGCTGCACCGACGATTCGTCCAAATGCTTTGAAGCCACGAAACTATTTACGAGCTATCGCCAATGCTTTACCAGTGATCCAACTGACAGACACTTCAACTTATACGTTGTTAATTCATGTTCTGATGAAGATCGATATCGCCACACATCCTAATGATGCGCAGAACACCACAGGTCTCTGTCAGAGTTATCGTGGGATTGTTCAGAATTCATTTGCTGATGGTTCTTTCATTGCGAAGTTAGATCAATATGCTCATCAATTTCAAGCTGATGAGTTATATCAAGCAGAGATGGTTCATAATACAGCATCGACCTCAGGTTGCTCTTATATTGATAACAATAATGGGGGAACGAGTACTAGCTCTCAAGGATCGTCGAATGAACCTGATAAGTTACCCGACTGGCAGATCGCTTTGATTGTTGTCTTGACAGTTGGATGTTGTTGTTGCTGTTGTTGTTGGTTATTTCTCATCTTCTTTGTCTTTCCAAGGAAGAATGAAGAGAAAGAAGAAGAACAGATTGCTTTAACACCACGTGGTAGTCAGAGCAATGTACCTTACACTGGTGTCAGTTCAGCCTCAGGCGATGAGTATGAGCTAGGAGAAAACACGACAGTAATGTTCTTAAGCTCTGCTGATGCAGAAGACAATGATGATAACGATGAGGAGGATAATCCAGAGACTATCTATATGCCTGGATATGCACCTCGTAAGCAATTAGCTCATGTTCCTCCCACCCCTACCAATGCTGCCAAAACGGCAGAAACAAAATCATCATCAACCCCTCGTAATAATAACGACGGGAATGATGGAAAGATGATTAAACCATCAAATATTACCATTATTGTATAAATAGACCCATTAGACCCCATAATAGTAAGAAAGAAGAAGAAAGAGTTATAGGAAGGGAAGAGTGTTTAAAAAAAATATTAATATTCGTTCTTATGATGATTGAATATGATTTGTTTGCCCTCCCTCGTCTTTCTTTATTTCTTTGTTTCATTTTCCTTTCATATTTTCCCTGTGTTATTATGATTAGTTCCCACGTATTCGTTCAATTAGTTCAATAAAAGATTCCATGATATCACCACCCTCATATCAACAAAATCCTTTCATGAGTTATTTGACACATACATAAGACATGTGATGTGATGTGATGGGATGTGATGTGATGCAAAGTTATTACTATGAGTATCACCTCGTGTGTAATAACATCAGCATCAATTCATTTCCTTTGTTTTGGATTGTATTACATTTGTTGATTTTATCCTTTCTTTGTTTCGCTTCGCTTTGTTTTGCTTTAGATTTCTTTCATTTCTTCGAGATATGGAGTGCTGAGAAGAGAATGAATAAATGAGTGCATCAATGAATCAAAGTGAAGAATTGATATCAAGTTTTTGCATGTGAAAATGATGAATCTTTTCCCTTTGACTTTGACTGCTCATCAGTTGATTCTATTCTATTATTTTATTTATTTTTCTTCTTCCCCTAATAGTGTTACCCTACTTTCCTTCCTTCTTCCTGCCTAATGATCTGTGTTCTTCGTGATGACTCGTACGATTGCACTTGCGCCCAGAAGATGTTCACAATCCCTCATATTACTAACGATTCGTTTGTTTTTGTTTGTTTCGTTCTTTGCTTCTGTTGACACGGACATACATGGTCCGTGCAACAAGGAAGATTCAAAGACTTGTGCGAGTGATATGGTATATGTGAAAGATGCAGAGATTCATCCCCCCTTGACAAGACTAACAATAAGAATAAGTAGTAAATGAAAGGATACTTACTACTATTTTTAGAAGGCAGTTTTGTTTGATCATTTGATTTTTGATTTTCCCCCCTTCTTCTCTTAATATTCTTTTAGTATCATTGTTTTTGTAAGTGTTTTTTTGATGAAAGTTAGTCATGAATGATTGTGCTCATACTCCTGCTCATACTCATATTCATACTCATTCTTCTATCATTTGCGTGTTCCTCACACCTTTTAGTTCTAATTACACCATTCTTCACTACTACAACAACAACTACTTCGACTACAACTCATACATACATCATCCCCTTCTCTTATACGACGATAGTAGTAGGTGTTCAGAGAAACTATTGAAAATAAAATAAAATAAAATAAAATAGATGAGCATTCGTTTGACAGCTTGACAACTTTACCATGATAAGTTTAACATTCATGTACCTCACTCACTGTTTGAATGTGAAACTGATTGAAATCGATGACAGCCGGTGAAGGAAGATAGCTATTGAAAGGTCTAAACTCCCTTCAAGGTCTCAATCACCATGTGCGTTCTTCAAATGAATTAGCTTATTGTCAACATAGGAATTCAGAGGAAGTCAAAGGAGAAATCTATAGCTATATATCTATGTATATTATTCAATACAAATCAAAGAAATAGAAAATCAATTATAAAAAGAAAATACAAAATAACAAAGCAAACAAAAGAGATTTAAACTAGAACTATAGATGTGACTAAGAATCCTCTTATAATACCATTTTAACTTTCCTTCTCCATCCAGTTTGTTGAACCATCCATCCATCTGAATCAACCAAAGAAAATGAAGTTGAATGCTGTCCAAAAGTAATACATCCACTTTTATTATTGGGAAAGTAAATTCCTTTACAATCTTCTATCATAAGATTACCTTCACTTCCTAAACAACCACGAATATCAACTAAATTCGTACATCTTTGAACTATAATCCTTTGAATATGATTAAAACCTTCATCAATTCTCTTGATCCCACGACAATCTTTCATTCTCAATGATGTGAGTCGCTTACAGGTATGAATATTACGAATACGACGACAATCTATTAGAACTAAGCATTCTATACTCTCTTGAAAGAGAGAACAATCAATATCATAGAAGTAATTTGACAGTGTAATCTGTTTCATATGTTGTAGTGGTAATAGATTGGTAATTTGTGAACAATCTTTGAGGGTAATCGAGTAATTCCCTGGTCCCAATCCTTCTAACGAGATAAGATTATTACAATGACAAATATGCAAATGTCTGACACTACCTAACCCTATAACACTTGTGATATTATTACAATAAGAAAGTGTTACACGTTGAATATTTCCTAATGCAGTGATATCATCAATCAGATGACAATGAAAGAGTGTTAAATTAGTTAATCCATGAAGAGAGTTTACATCGAGATTGCGACAATTGATTAGAGTTGCTTTCAAAGCATACACTGACAGTGATTTGACATCAATATCATTTATATGATTTAAGCAAGGTTCGAAATGAAGGAAAGAGCGAGAAGAGTTTGTCGGGAATTGTGTAATTGAGGTAATGTGAGCACATCTACTAACTTCCAAGTGATATGCAGTAGTGAGACAGGTAACATCCTTAACGGAAGGACAATCTCTTAAAATAACTATTGGGACAGATTGTAATGAGGAAATATCTTGAATTAGATCGCAATCAATGAGGGCGACTTTCTTCTGGTGTTTCCCTAATGCGCTGATGTTCGATAGGTTATGACAGCTCCCGAGGTGTAGGTCAGGAACACGATCGAAATAAGCGGCACTTCGGATACTAAAACAGTTCATAAGCTTTACTTGATAAAGACAGTTCATCCTCTGCTGCATGGAGTGAGTGAACTCTGCCTCTGACAGGCGGTGGAAGCTAAGGCCTAGCTGAGAAGAAGAGCTCTTCAGCCTGGTGGAGAGATAATTCCTAACTTTGATACTACAATCTAGAGAGTACTGGTAAGAGACTAAAGAGTTCAGATTAAAGTGGGCGGAGGTAAATCTAGTGACTTTAAAGAGGGTTTTAGAAGTTCCCATTAACTTCAAATAATCAATACTATTGAGATATGGTCGAAGGAAAATATACAAACTCTCTGGTAATCGTGCTAAATAACATTTATCTAGAGGGAAAGTTTGTTCAATCCCCTTCTCTTTATCTTTTTCTTTGTTTTCATCACGACTCCTCACCGAAGATACCATTCGAAGAAAACCCCACTCAACAGCGATTGGAGGAGTTGATCCTCCCCTAGATAAATCAAGATCATACGAAAACTGACAACCCATTCTTCCATAGATTAATACCACACAAGAAATCGAGTGAATTCCCTCACGAATGACTCGATCCAAAAAAAGATTTCAATATGAAGCTCAACTCGGCCTTTTCTTTTCTTTACGCTGCATATCTAAAAAATAGTCGGTAGGCCGAACAGCTCTATAGCTAATCCCTCTCACATTAGATAAGATCATCATCGAATATAAACCAGCAGCCAATACCTCCGCTAGACTGTATTATTTGAAGGAAATATGACTTCTAATGTTGTTCCCATGTCCCCTATGATGGGTCAGGGGAAAGAGGAAGCGAACGGATCACTTCATATGGAAGAAAGAATGAAAATGCGACAAAATGATGAAATTGAATTAAAATCACTGTTATGGACTCAACAGAACAGAATTAATGAGAGAATCAATAATATCCCGAATAAATCTTCTTTTACATCACCAATATTACCGTCTGATTTGACCAAGCACAGTCTGTTCAAGTCTCCTAACATTGTTTCCCCTGCTAAACCTCCTCCAACCCCATCAGAGAGAAGGAATAAAAAGAGTCCGAAATCAACACATAACTCCAAGTCGAGCTTTTCTTTACCATCAGTCTTGTCATCGAAGCTTTTCGAAGCTAGTATTATTCTCTTTCTTCGACATCACTTCGACGATGTGCTGCAACCTCATTCACTTAGTCTAACCCTTGTAGCGATGTCACTCGACCTCCCCATGCTTCATATACTCAATCACATCGCTTTTACTTCAGTTTCGTTGGATTTATTCTTTGAAAACCTGTTAGATTGTCGTGCAAAGTGCTTTAAGCTCCTCAAACACCTTGACAATACCTTCTCACTGCACAGGGAACAACGACAGCAACTGAAAGCCTTCCTCGAGGATATGACCTTGGTCTGTACTGATGAAGACTGGACTGGTGAGTGATATATCTCACATATATCGATGTGTTTAATCGCTCCTTATGTTAGACCTTGTGCACAGAGTTGTGAGGATGTTTCTCATTAGACATCTCGCCAATACTCCAACGAATCAAAGCAATAACAGACAACTTGGATATTGCGATATTGATATTAGTCTTTATTTATTACAACCTGTGTCTAGCTTCCCACATAACACATCATCCTTTTCCTTCAACTTACCAGAGGAAACATCAACTATACCGAAACCAGTCCACAAACAAGATATCGTGATTTTGCAACCTCCAAAAAGCAAGCACAAGAGCCCAAAGCACTTGTAAGTTCAATTTTTGGTGCATTTTATTCACTTCTAACTCCATCATATTATAGTCTAGTGCCTTTACTACTCCCCGAGGTGAATGGTGGCATCGATCATGTGGAGTTTCTACCGAGCAAAGGGATACTGAGACCTATTTCATAACAGATAAGACAACCATCAGAGAGCTTTCGTACCAGTTATTTCTACTTGTTATTTGCATTGTTTCGCAGTTTTATCATCATTTTTGCATATTTTAATTTTATATTATATTATTCTTTATTAATTGTTATTCTCACTCAATGTCTCCTATCAAATCACTTGTCATACAGTCATACATGTAAACAGTTAGTTAGCCTATAGTCATATCTATTATTTGGTTTAGAGGTTATAGTCCTTAGGGTGGTAGTGTTCCGACAGCAGTCTGAACATGTATGAAGGGAGGTACGAGCCATCATTCGTAACATACAAGGATATTAGATCAGGTGTGATGTGGTCGAAGGCAGGGAAGATAACTTCAACATTGGTGAAGTTGATGTCAGTGTTGTAAGGGAAGGCTGAGGACGGGGATTGGAGTTGTTGTAATGCGAGGGATTGGTTATGAGCGAATAAAGGTGTGAGGGAGAAAGCACCACTGACACAGACCACAGGGACAAGGAACTCCTTTGCTGCAGTAGCGACCATTAATTGACCAGATGGACTGATGGCGCCACCATCTGCCATGACAGCGTGTGGTGATAGAATGACTTTGTTCACGCGTGCCATGATGGCATAGATGTTACTGTCGGGGATAATGGTGATGGAGATATTTGGCGAGGACTTGCTCAAACTATGTGCGAGTTTATGACCATCTAAACCAGGTGCAGCCTCTGCGATGATCAACTATCATAAGAAAGGGAAGGCGACTCAACATGAGATCATAATAGATGATAGAGATGTTCCCTTACCTGAAACCTTCTCTTAACACCAGCTGCTTTCAGAAATTGTTCAACAATTCTTGAATATCCATAGGTTAGAATACATTCCTCTGCATGGACATAGTCAGGAGCACGAGAACAGATGACAGTATAGTTATCGATCTCATTGTTGATGTCATTGATTTCTTTGATCACAGCACCACGTAGTTCAGGAAAGAGACGACTGTAGTCTTCACTGTCATGATTATTATATGATAAGATACCGATGCTTGAGTCATGAGGGAAGGCGGAGTTCACTGCAGCTAGGAGTTCTTCATCGTTAGGGTTGGAGTGATTGCTATTGACTGAGTTCGATCGATCCTTTCGCTTGACAGAGGTAGGCTTTGAGTCCAACACAGCCTTTGTTAGATCTTTTGATGTGGTGCGATTTCGTTGTTGTTGTTGAAGGTTCACCTCAGCCTCTCTGCGTATTACAGATAGTGTTACAGTAATAGCTCTAAAGGGAGGAGGAGCGGTTCTTACCTCACGCAATGAGCATATTCTTCTCGAATAAGAAATAAAATTCTTCGAACAAGATTACCAATGGTTAATTCTGTTTGGGCAGCTGCTGTTAGTTCTCTGCCAATCCCTCTAAAATACAATAAAACAATTTAAGATGATTGTACCATAGCAATAGTGAATACTCTTCTACTCACCTCACAGTTTTCAGCATATGTTCAGTAGAAGAGAAGTTATATCGCCCTAACTAAGAGAAGTTTGACGATTTGAGAAGGTGTGAAGGAGAGCAAAGAGAGTATGAAGACTTTACCATAGATCTCAGCATCTCTAATGTTGCTTTAATACATTGTGCTGATCCGACTAATTGCCTACTTCAACGTAAACAAGATATTTCAACATCAGGATTGCACAATCATACCTTCTCTTCAGTGTAATGAGTAATAGATTGAAGTCTGCTTTGATTGCTGGTGGCAAATCTTCTGATGAAAAATCTTTGGTCGCCATGTCTTTCAGCTCAAATTTCTCAACAATGTTCAATTACAGTACTACGAATAATACAAGAAACGATGTCTCTGTCGTGTGATATATGTTCAGATGGTGGGATATCGAGCAATCAATGAAGTTAGTTAGTTCTCTCTATTCTATTCACTCTTTTCTCATCAAAAATTTACTCAATTCAGACTTTACGCCAAATCCGCCAACCATGGCGTACCGACAACAATGGTTTACCGCTCTCGTTAGTAGTCTACCGATATTTTCTCTTCTTTTTTTATGACGCTGCCTGCCTTGACACAGAAGAGAGGGAAAGTAGTTCAAGTATATATATATATGAAGAGAGATGATGAATCAACTTCCTGATGTGATCTATACAGAGATCGCAGCTTATTTAGAATATCATGATCGTCTTCGATTTTCTATGA
>VKHI01000570.1:0-19813 GCA_015145745.1 Poterioochromonas sp. DS
AAAAAATAAACCCTTTCAAATCTGTTTTTGAAACCTTTAGCAAAGAATTCAGGAAGCATTTGCATGGGTACTCCTGTAGAACTATCAATGAACTAAATTAAAACATTTTTTGTGAATTTTTTCGGTCGTTCGTCATCCCAAAAGTTTACTTTTTTTATTTTGTACGCGTAAGTTGTACCGGTAAGACCACTGTCGGCAAACAATATTAAACTGAAAATAATCTTTGGTTTTCCTCGTATCTTTCTGAAGTTGAAGCTCGCCTCAAATGAATGTTACTACAATCAAGGGAAATGAAGAGTCAGCGAATAAGACAAGTTGAAGATCATTCAAATATTATTAGAAACCAATTACTATTCTAATCACTTTAAATTCTCGGTCTCCAGATATTCTTCCTATGAAATCAGGTTCAAAAGCCTTGAAGAAATTGTTCCCATGGGCCTCGTCATCGAAAAAGAGTGTTTACTTCTTTGATGAAGGTTCTGTTGATGAGAAGGGTAAAGATGATTCCCCACTCTAAGATGATCTTCTTCATTTCGCCTTTCTAGAGCTACTTGGAAACAAAGGTGGAAATTTATGTGAGCTTCACCGCCTGGGATTACCAGTTCCTCAAGGTTTTATTATCACGACCGAAGCCTGCAAAGAATTTCTACATCAAGAAGATACATCTGAGTTGAACGCAGATCTAGCAGCAGAGATTATCAAAGGAATCCATCGCCTCGAAAAAGAAACAAGGCTTTCTTTTGCTACAAGCAGACCAAAAGGTAGTGTGACGGATGTCATGCCTTTATTGCTCTCTGTGCGATCAGGTGCCGCCGTTTCTATGCCTGGAATGATGGATACAGTTTTAAATCTCGGTATCAATGATGAATTAGCAAAAGTAATGGTGAAACTATCGAATAATCCTCGCTGGGTGTATGACACATATCGCAGATTTCTGCAAATGTTTGGAGATGTCGTTCTTGGGATTGACATGGATCTGTATGAAAGAATCTTGATGAAATATCGTGAAAGCAGACGAATAGAGACTGACAGTCAACTGACAGAGCTTGATCTAAAGGAAATTGTTGAAGAGTTCAAACAATTTACACCTGTTCCTCACGATCCTTATGAACAATTGCGAATGGCGATAGTTGCGGTGTTTAACTCGTGGAATTCGCCAAACGCGATGAAGTATCGCGATATCAATAATATTTCCTCAGACTTGGGCACCGCTATCGTCATTCAGAGTATGGTCTATGGTAATATGAATGACCAGTCGGGCTCTGGTGTCGCATTCACACGTAATCCTCAGACTGGAGACAAGGAAGTCTATGGCGACTTCCTACCAAATTCTGAGGGAGAAGATGTGGTTGCAGGAATAAGAAATCCCATGAAACTAATTGAGTTGAAAGATTTCATGCCAAAGGTCTTTAATGCTTTATTAGATTTGGAGAGTACATTAGAGTCACACTATAGAGATGTGCAGGTAAGTGTCTTGCCATTTGGCTTCGTGAATCAAGCAATTCGAATAGGATGTCGAATTCCTTGTCCAAAATAACATGTTATTTGTTCTTCAAACGCGCAAGGCGAAACGCTCTCCAATAGCAGCCGTCAAAATAGCTGTGGACATGGTCAACGAAAAACTGATAACTGAGAGAGAAGCGTTACTGCGTTTGGATCCTGCTCAAATGAACTTCTTTTTGCATCCGATGATAGACAATACGAAAGGTAATTTTTGTATGTTATTTCTTCAAAAAATATGATGAATCTTCTCTTGTCAGTGGAATCTCTGAAGAACCAAATGATAGGGCAAGGAATTGGCGCCTCTTCTGGAGCAGCACAAGGTGTTTTAGTATTTTCGAAGAACGAAGCAGCTCGATTAAGAGCTGAAGGCACAGATTGCATTCTTGTTCGCGAAGAAACCTCTGCGGACGATATTGCAGGAATGGAGGTATGATAATCGCATTTACTTCAACTACTGATCTCTTTTATCTTTGTTTCAGGCTGCGAATGGAGTTGTAACGATTACCGGGGGTATTACTTCTCATGCTGCTGTGGTGATGCGCGGAATGGGGAAACCTGCAGTTACTGGTGCACGTGGCCTAATTATTGATTTTGAGAAGGGTTGTCTTTCTTCAGAAGACGGAACAGTGAACATGCGAGGAGGAGAAAAAATTGTAGTTGACGGATCAAATGGATCCATTTACTCTGGTGAAGTACCCTTAACAGTCATCGGAAAGAATGACGCCTTTCTGACTGTTCTCAACTGGGCAGACAAGTATAAGAATCTCCATGTTTTGGCAAATGCAGATACCCCTGAGGATGCTGAGAAAGCAGTAGAATTTGGAGCTGATGGGATCGGCTTATGCCGTACGGAACACATGTTCTTTCGACCAGATCGATTGAATTTATTCCGTCGGATGATTTTATCGGAAAGAGAGGAAGAGAGAATGGAAGCGCTGGATCGAATTCTTCCATTACAGCAAAGAGATTTCTTTGAAATGTTTCGTGCGATGAATGGGCTTCAAATAACGATTCGACTTTTAGATCCGCCGATCCATGAATTTTTGCCTGTTCCAGGGAAACCAGGATTCGATGAGGAAGTTTACCGTATGTCTGGTCTGATCGGGTTGTCCTCTGAGCAATGTCACCAGCGCATTCAACAACTTCAAGAAAAGAATCCTATGTTGGGTTGTCGAGGATGCAGGCTTCTGATTCTTCATCCGGAAATCCTCGAGATGCAGGTAAAAGCTATTGTTGGGGCCGCTTTAGATGCAAGAAACCAAGATATCCCAACATTTGTTCAAATTATGGTTCCGTTGGTCTTTAGTGACCACGAATTAGATTGCTTAACCGGCATGATAATGGAAATAGCAGAAAACATGTGCAGCAAAGAGAATTGCACTACTGAGGACATCGGACTCCAACTGGGAACTATGATCGAGACACCCCGTGCCTGTATTCGTGCCGATAAAATCGCCGCTGCGAAGCATATTAGCTTCGTGTCCTTTGGATCTAATGATCTCACCCAACTTACCTTTGGTTTATCGCGTGATGATACTCAGCAGTTTATGGTAAGGATATTTATTCTATAATTTCGCCGTGTTTAATCGGATTATTTGTTAGCCAATCTACTTGCAAAAGCATATTTTGGCTCATGATCCCTTTCAAACTCTGGATTTCCACGCAGTCGGGCCTCTCATTCATTTAGCGGTTAAGCGAAGTCGTGAAGGTCGAGCGAATATCAAGGTACGAAATCTTTGAATTTAGTTTGATTTCCCCGATATTTTACCTGATTTTAGATTGGTCTATGCGGAGAGCACGGGGCTGATTTGCACTCTGTCTACTTTTTAGAACATAATCATGTGAACTATGTTTCCTGTAGTCCTTTTCGAATCCCATCTGCGAAGGTAGCTGCCGCCCAGTCTCGCATCGAATTCGTCGCCAGTAAGCCATTCTTTACAGCTTGATTATTTAGTCATTAAACTTCCTTCAAAAGGAGAAAAGTCGAAGGAACTCGAGCTTTCTCGTCGGGCGATGCACAACTTCTTATTTCTTTACTAAATGCTTGTAGGGAGATAGTGAAATAGCCAGCTGCGGCTAAACACTTTACATGTAATTTTATCCTTGTGAATTGCAAATTACATGAGATAGCAGTTACGATTACAAGAAACAAACTATTTAAAAATCTGCCTCGGCACCTCCAATCTTCCGAACCCTTTCTCCTAATACATCCTCAACTTCTTTATCGTCGTAGCTATCATTGCTCCAAGGAACTTCTTCACCTGACAGCATGGATTGTTCTTCTAGATTCGCAAGATCCCATACAGAGACAGTGTTCTTTTCAAACATCATTCGCTGTTGCTCTTGCGGGGTCATCCCAGGACCATATAAATCCGTTGCAACCTCCTGGGCTTCATCGATGATCTGATTGGCAAGATTCATAAGGTTGAAGGAGTCAACATTCCCGAATTCTGTGATGAATCTCCTCACGACGTCAATGAAGACTGGAGGAGCGACTTCAGGAGGGCCGTTTGTCTCAAACTCGCCTGTTCGATCGTTGAGTTTCTTAGAGGGCCTGAAGGCATTATACAGAGCTTCCTTCCTCTTATCCGAGGAAGACAGCTGCATGAGGTGACGAAGCAGGCGTTGTTGCTCGGGCATCTTTCTCTCTTTCTCTTCGGCGATTCGCTGCAGAAGCTTAGACAGCAACTGCACAGCGCCTTGGGCATTTTCTTGTTTTGCTGTTTGGATGTTTCCTTCTATTAGCAGAATGAGAGCCTCGTTCACTTCACCTCTCCGCGCCATTCGAACCATCTCAGCATCAATTGCCTTCGGATCTCTTTTTGAGAGAATATTGGCGAGTTTTTCTTGAGCGATCTCCATTTCCGCAACCATTACCTCGTTGATTCCTCGCCTCATGTCCAATAATCGCCTCGACAATTCTACGTTTCCCTCATCCCTCGCAGTGCTTGACTCTGATTCAAGCATTTGAATGAACTCATAGTCGCATAGCGCATAATTGCTCTTGATTACATCAATCAGAGTCAAGTTTCCAGCTGAACGACTAACAGTCTCCTCGAAGCGTTGAACGATGGACCAGAACGTCTCTTTCTTCGTCGCCTTAACCGAGAAAGGATCTTCTTGTCTAATATCTTCAGTCTTGGCAAAACCCTTCGAAGAACCAGAAGGTCCAGCTTGAACTGCCCTCATTCGCTCCTTCACGGCGTCAAAGGAAAGATCTTCTCCTTGGTCGACGTTCTCCAGTAGTCTCTCATTCTCTAACTCCTGGATCTTTGCAGAGACTTGCTTGATGCTCTGCATAAGAGATGTCAATGCGTTTCGCTCCTCAAGGTTTGAAGTTGATTGGATTTTCTTCTGCAGAAAACTCTGGAACTCCGAGTCAAGCAGGTGCAGCTGAATTAGAGAAATGAGGATCAATCACCGACTATGCAAGAAATCACGTACATTATTGAAAATATCCTCCACAATGTCGTTGTTTGAGAAAAGTAATCCCGCCAATATCTGTGGTGTGAGCGAGGGTTGTCAGGAAAAGTCAAGGAGAAAGGGAATGCCCACCTGTTCGTTGCGATCCCCGAGCTTTGACAGTCGTTGCAACTGGTCAGATACCTCCTGAAGGTCTTGCGTATTATTTATCTCGCTCTCTTTTGTAAGTAGCTTCTTATCTGTCGAGTCTAAATATTCGCCGCCCTTCATGACGCTGATCTCATGTAATATCTCAGCGATGACGACTTTCACATCCAAGTCCTTCGAACTCTTCATCTCGCTCTGTAAGAAAGAAATAAAGCCTGGAGAGAGTTCATCTTGTAGCTCCTTCAAGACCTGGCTTCTTTCCGAGGGGTTTGCGAAGACGATCTTATCCAAGCGTCTTTCATAGAGTAAGTCACTATCCTGACCCATGCCATCAGACAGCTGTATCTGACCCTCAATCATCCCTAACACGTTCTGAACAACCGTCCTTTCATCGTCATCATCGAATGTATTCAACTTCTCCTTCAGAAACGAGTAGAACTTCGGGTGCAGAAAGGTGCGAGGATTGCGACGAGAAACGGCCTCGACGTCTCCAGAATACAGAACATCCTCGAGCAGCCTCTCCATGGCGCTCTCAGAAAGAAGTGAATCGACGGTTTCAGATGGTCGGGAAGATAAAACCCAAACTCCTTTACGAAAGTTGATGCGCCTCTCGACCTTGAACCTCTCTGGCACTAAAATACTAACAGCGCTTTTCCCTCCCCGAGAGAAGGAGAAAACTGTAAAAGCCTTCGTTTTGAGGTCTAATAAATGAATGGTGAAGATGGCGAAGAAGAGTAGCGAGACCATGATCTAAGATAGTCTATATCTATGTCTGTATCGTATATTGTAGAAATGACGACATTTCACTTCATCAAACCTGTCATATCTGAAACCCTCTCCTCTTCATACCGAGAAACCTGTCTTCATCGAAGAGTCGACTCTTTCGAGAAGGCAACGACTTAAGTCTCAAGTAAAACCGAAAGCACTAGAATTCAATTTCGAATAAGAACAGTCTTTGGCAGATTACAAGAAAGAAATGGCTGAGATAGATCTGGCACAATTATTCCCTGAAGTCGATAAGCTTCAAGTCGAAGTGGACATGATGGATTTCAGTTTTGTTGAAAGTTGTAGCGATTGGAAGCAACTGCTCAAGATCCTTCAGGTCTTGAAATCGGGGAAAGAGGGTCACTATCCGGAGGTAATGCATTCTCCTATCAGACAAACTCATCAATTGAGGTTCCTCTCTAGCTTGTCAGATCGACAGAAGAGAAGCTGCTGCGTGTCATGCCAGCGAAAGAGAAGAAGCGCTACACAGCGATCAACGCCACTGCGTCGCCTACTGAAGCAGCAGAAGCAGAGAAAGATCTGATAAAATGGATTCAACAAACTCATAGCATTGATACCTCTCTGAAGCAGACAGGTGCCAAGAACGAGGATTCGACGATTCTTCTGGAGGAGGAGAACAACTTTCTTGAGTTTAACCTCTCAAAAGCTCAGTTTAGGAAAGTTCTTGAGGCAAGAGACAAGTTTCATGTAGAGAAGTTTGCGACGCCATTTCAGAGGACGAATAAAGCAGGTGAGTGACCCTACTACTTCGTGGACGCTCTCGCTAATCAATCCCTTGTCTCTAGAGATTGAGCGAAGGAAAGGAAACGACTGTTTCAAAGCAAAGGACTTCGAAGGAGCAATTCTGTACTACACTAATGCGATTGCGCTACATCCTTTCGCTGAGTCTGCGTGGACGAATAGAGCACTCGCCTATCTGAAGAAGGAGCTCTTCGATCAGGCTGAGGGAGACTGCAATGTCGCTCTGAAGCTCAACCCGACGTCAATCAAGGCAGTCATTCGTCGAGGATCTGCCAGACTCAGCAGTGGCAAGTACGAACTGGCTGCGAAAGACTTTCAGCATGGTTTAGAGCTCGAGCCAGCAAACGCTGACGTGGACAAACTACTAGCCAAAGCCTTGGAGAGATATGAGGAAACTGAGGGTAAGCCTCTAAGCTTTTCCGTGACGCCCATCGAAAAAGTAGCCCCTGTCAACTCTTCCTCAGTCTCGTCAGCATCTTACTCTGAGGTAGCCATCGGGACCGCTGACAGTATCGACGAGCTGCTGATCCCTTCGTCAGAAATGATCCAAAGAGGGTCGGGTGTGTTGAGTCAGTTTTCGCTCGCTGAATTAGTGAAGGAAGAATCTGGGGTAGAAGTAGAGGGTACAGACGATCAGTTTATTCGCATTCAGATCGAAGATGAAGAGGAAGATGAAGTGGAGCATATTCCTATCCACATCATTGAAGAGGACGAAGAAGAGGAGGGGAAAGATGGTGTAGAACATATTCCTATCCACATCGTCGAAGAGGAAGAAGATGAGAAAGAGAAAGATGAGGAGAAGGCCAGTCGATTGAAGGAGGAAGGTGATGCGCATGTAAAGCGTGGAGAATTCGCTGACGCGATTCACTGCTATGACGTCAGCCTCCGCCTACACTTTAGCATCAATACTCTGAACAATCGCTGTCTCGCGAAGCTTTCAAACAAGGTATGTGATTACTTTGCTTTCAAATCACTTGAGCGATGACGTCGTCACAGGAGTTTGAAATGGCGATAGAGGATGCCACTGAGGTGCTAAAGATTGAAGGAAGCAATCTCAAGGCGAGGTTTCGTCGAGCGCGTTGTTTGCTAGAGTTAGGGGAATTTTCCTCGGCAGAGAGTGACATAGAGGAGATTCTGACGTCAGAGCCGAACAATAGCGCCGCCCAACAGCTGGCAAAGGAAGTGAAAGAGAAGAAGGCTGCATCAGAGCAGAGGGAAAAAGAGAGTGAAGACGCAGCGATACAACTGAGCGAAGCGTTGAAGAACGAAGGCAATGAAGTAATGAAGACTGGAGACTACCTCACAGCCATTGAGAAATACACTCTCTCGATAGAGCAGCACCCTTACCGCTTGAACCTCGCGTCATTCAACAATCGCTCTCTCGCCCACTTGAAAAGAAACGATCTGACGGCCTCAATAAGCGATGCCACTGTTGTCATAGATCATCTGCAGAAGGCGACACAAGATTCGGCCGAGTCTATTGATGACATCGCCTTCCAACAGCTGAAAAAAGCATTTTATCGTCGCAGCGAAGCGCGCCTCAAGCAATCCCAGTCCATTGCTCAGAGTGGTGTGCAGAAAGAATTACTTCACGAGGCTTTGAGTGACGTAGAGTCGTTCCTGTCAATGGAAGCTGACAATCAACAAGGAAAGTCTCTGAAACAACAAATTTTAAAAGCGCTGTCATCTTCGACCACCTCGCCTTCCCCAACTACGCCTACAATGCTTCAGAAAACTCCAACCAAAGACGAAACGAAAGAACCAATCAAGGTTAACGGCTCAGACTCCTCCACAAAAACAACATCCCTGAAGAAGGAATCCAATGTCCCCGATAATTTACATGACAAGGAGAGCACAGCGAGGGCGTCATCAAACTCTATTATTAAGAGTGAAGAGAAGGAGAAAGAGAAGGTGTTGACCCCATCCCCTTCAAGCACTCGATCGAAGTCTCGTCCGACAGTAGAGTACAACGTGCAAGTTCCAGAATCTGTTCCTAAGACCTTGTATGAGTAAGTGACGTCACCTTCTTCTCTTTTTACCTCAAACAATCGTTTTATCGATAGATTCGAGCGGGTGTGGAGGAGTCTCCAACATCACAGTGCTCTGAGGTTGCAGTATTTACAAGGATTTAAAAAGTCAACGTTCAAAAAGATCTTCAAGGCTTCCATGCCCACTGAGACTCTCGGTGAGATCGTTGACGTCCTTCACGAGGCTAAAAGCGACGAGAAAACCATCAACAAGACACTAAAGGCTCTGATTGACATTCCATCCCTGAAGTTCAGTATCACTCTCCTTCCCTCTGAGCAGCAGGAGAAGCTTAATAGTCTTCTTGTGATCGTAAGAAGTAATAAGAGCGAAGGCAGTCCGATGGACAGCGAGGAGTTCAGACAAGTATTTTCACTGTAAACCAAAGACAAACTCTTTCTTTCTTTGCTTTGTTCCTGCCTCAGATTCTTCCGAGGAATCTCTTAATTTAATCTTATGTAGAGAACAAGATATACGACGATGATGTGAGACTTATTCGTGGGAGATAGTGTGGTTAGGGAGGACTACAGTATCGATCAATAATCTAATTTAGTTTAATCGATTGAGAGCAAATGAGAGATCTGCATTGCCAGCCACCATGCTTGCCAAATGCTTCGAAATAGTTGGATGAGGGGGAGGAGTGGAGAGGAGATCGCTAAGTTAACATTTCCAGATTCGACAGGTATTATCTTTCGAGCCGGTAATGATTGTGTCTCCATCATAATTGAAAGCGCAACTAAAGATTTCGTCTGTATGTCCCTCCAACACCTGCAAACAGTCGCCTGTGTCCGTCTCCCATATACGGCCCGTTTTATCGGAGGAGGCTGTGAGTACCCGCGAGCCCTGAGGGTTGAAGCACACCTTCGAGATCTCTCCTTCGTGTCCTGCGAGGATTGCGTGGCAGGCACCAGTCATAGTGTTGTACACGCGGGCATTTCCGTCAGCAGAGGCCGTAACCAGCTTCGAGCCGGTGGTGCTGAAGGATACATCTAAGATTTCGTCGTTGTGCCCTCGAAGAGTATGAATACATGTTCCGCTTCCCACGTCCCAAACCTACATCGAACAAACAATTAGACGAGACAAAGTCATCTATACCCAGGTATTACCTTGCAAGTGCGATCGATAGAGCCAGAAATGCAAAGGTCAGAGGCGAAGTTGAACTGGCAGCTGGATATTTCTCCTTGATGTCCGACTAAGGAGTGGATGCAGCGCCCGTTTCGAACATCCCATACCTTTACTGTATTATCGAAGGAACCTGTGATTATTCGCTGGCCATGGGTATCGAAGTCCAGAGAAACGATCTCAGCGGTGTGTCCTAACAAGGTGTGGAGGCATTCGCCAGTCTCCACGTCCCACAATCGCGCGGTATTATCCATAGATCCTGTGGCAATCGCTGTGCCATGCGGATTGAACGACAAGCACACAATCTCAGTTGCATGACCTCGATAGGTGTGATACAGCTGTCCTGTTTCAGCATTCCATAACTTGCAGGTTTTATCTAGCAGGAGAAGGGATGACGGTTATGCGAAGAACTAACAAGACAATGAGAAACGAACCGAAAGAGCCGGTGATGATCTTATCACCATATGGATTATTGAACGCTATCGCATAGACAACGTTTCGGTGACCCTCTAAAGTCAACAACTCGTCGCCAGTTATCGTGTTCCACACTTTACAGGTGCGATCATAACTGCCTGTTATGAACTTATCTCCCGACTTATTGAAGGCGCAGTTAGTTAAGGGTAAAATATGAGCTCTTAGAATCTTGAAAAGGAAGAAATCTCCAGTGTCTTGCACTTCTTGTTTCTCAATCAACTCTGCGCCACACAAAACACACGTCAGTCAGAGAGCGATAACAAGAGAAGATTGCCTTACTGTAAATCAATCTTCTCAAATGAGGCTTTTTGCTCTCGGTAATCAGGGGTTCTTCAAAAACAATTTGGTTCACAATAACATCAATGTCCGTGCTGAAAGCAGGATTAGTGACGAGTGACGTGATAGCGGGTTTCACTTACTCAGGAGTCAGATGCAGAAGATCGATTTCTTTGAGTTCTCTGGTCTTATCTCTTAGCTCATATTCTAGAATGATTCCTGGAGGGTAATAGCGCAGAAGAAAGCGTTTCAGCTTCATGTTATAAAGTGCGATTACAAGGGAAAACGAAGGAAAAGCTCGTGATTAAAGACAGGGAAAATTCAGAGTAGCAGCAATAGAGGAGGAAGAGAAGAAGTGTAAAGCGATGATCGAGTCGGAGGTTGGAGAGGTGTGATGCTCGAAGGAAGGGGGTATTATGAGGGAATCGGTTATAACAATTCCTTCGATGAATTCAAAATATTCCAAACCAATAAGCGCTTTTTTATCTCAGAAACGCATTCTCATGGTTAAACACAGAGATCGTTACGTAAGGGTAGTAAAAACTCAATTTCTGATGAACTAATATAATAAAACGTGTTCCTCATAGTTCTCTTTAGTATGGTGAGGTACACGAGCGTTGTGATTCTTGCTTTAACTTTTTTTAAATTTTCTTTACTCATTTTGAAAATCAACAGATAATTTTCTATTTTGCGTTGCATGTAAAAAGTTTTATTTGAAAATTCTTCAGATTTTCTGGAAAACTTGGTTCAGTTTGCCAAGAAAAGATCCAAATCCACAAACTGCGATCATTGAAAATTGAATTTGGGATTCAATCGAATTGCACTATTATTATTATTCAGGCCATACAGTATCCAGATCTATTACTTGCTATTAGTCACTGAAATTGGCGAGTCTCTGAGTCTCTGTCTATTGTCTCTTCTTGTCTCAAAGGCGAAAGAAAGAAAGGAAGGCGGCGCAGAGTTGTGAGGGCCTCGTATCATAATAATAATACTATATAACTTATATATACATAACTATAATACTATATATAATACTAGACGATATTAGTACTACACCTATATACAGATATAAATATATATATATAACACCCCACATATATTATTAGTTATTGCAACTACTAATACTACAACTACTATTGCATCATCATCATCCACATAACAAATCTATCTCTTCTTGCTGAACCTATTATTGGTCTCGATAGATTTCCTAAATTTTAAACGCTTCATTATATTCTTATCGACTGATTCTTATCGTAAGTTACTCATGTCTTTTCTCACAGTTTTCTGATATTATTTTAGGAATGAGCGGAGCAAGACCTGAGGAAATCACCCAAAGTCTTCCGATTCCAGAGCACAAGATGGGCTGGATCGTTGGTAAGAAGGGTTCTTACATTACACAACTTTGTAGAAAATCTGGCGCGCATATCACCATTTCTGAGTCAACGTCGAAAGAGTATGGGATGGTTTGGAAGTATGTTCAGATCACGGGAACTGGTCGTGCTGTTGATCGAGCAAAGAAACTCCTTCACATTCGCCTGGACCGCTTAGAACCCAAGCCAGGGTCTGTGGTGGCTGACGAAAACTCTCCTGAAATCGGTGAAGACATGGCTGTTGATGAAGAGTCTTAACTTTCTTTCTTTTCTCTGTTTCTTGTTAACGTGTTCTTCTGTGTTCTAACAACAGTAAAACTTTCTCTTTGGATCATATAAAACCTCTGTAGTCAATCAATCCTTTCTTTATGTTTGAAACTTTATTCTTAGGAAATTCATGAAATGAAGCTCAGTCCTATTAAGTATTTGTTAACTAATTAAAAGCAGTGGCTCGTGTTTGATCGATTTATTGTTTTCCTGACTTTAGTTTAGTTGAACTGTCTCAAGCAATCCAGAGCGCGATCGAACAAGCGTCTTCGCTCAGAAGAGAGCAGCTTCTCTGCTGAGGAGGAATTCAGGTCGCACTCCAAGGACAGGATGAGTTGTTTGTTTCGAGCGACTCCTTGTCGTAGTAACAGCGCTCCTTGAGATTGGGAAAAGGAAACTTTGGGGAGCCGCTGCAGAAACCAATTCAAATAAACTGCTTCTAACGCATATCCTTGCAGGAGAATGACGCACACGAGGTCTAGAGGCTCTGGCCAAAGCTTTGAACCTTCTGCATTCTGAAGCCTTTCATCAAGCGATTCTTGATTATTCCCGCTCTGCTGCTGTATTTTGAGAAGAGGACCGCTGCAAAGCAATCAGAGTGTTTGGATGTAGGGGGATGAGGATAACTGATAGAAACTTACGAAGGAAAGGCGTCGATAACAGGAAACGAGTGGCGAAGCAGAAGACGAAATAAGACATTCCTCCCTTCCTTTGGCTCAGAGAGAATCAAGAGACGAGGTATCAGAGTGTGCACGTAAGTGGGAAATAGATGATAGCTAAGGACTTGGAGCTTCCCTACGTCATCAGTCCCCTCTATTCGAAGCGCAATATCCTCTAAACGACCAACAAGCTCTTCACTCGCACCAGTCAAAGAACTTAGCCATAGTGCGAGGAGACGAGTCTACAGAGAGGTTTAAGAGTATTAAGACATAGTGCATAAAACAGTGCATCGCTTACAATTTCTACAGAAGAATCGTCATTCATCTTTGAAGATGATGTCATGTCATCAGATTTAAGGATATCGCTCAGTAATTCTTGGGAGCGTTGATAAAGTGCATCGGAGGATGATTCCTTCTGAATCTTGAAGAGTAGAGGGAAGTCGACTGAGAGGGCATCTGACAAGACCGACCACTGACAGTTCTTTAGGAGGATCTGCAGGAAGGACAACCAAGATGATTTCACAGTTTCGAGAGAATCTGAACGCAGAAGATCTGTCAGAAGAGGCGAAACCTCCACGTCAAAGAAAAACCTCAATAACTGCAAACGAAGGGAAGTCGAGGCGTAATGCTGGACTGTGCTGTTAATAGGAGAAGAAGGATGAAAAGAGGTACTGACGAGGAGCTTTCTCATATAAATCAACAGCCAGTGATAAAACTCTGCTGAATGTCCATGCAAGGAGCTATCAGAGACAGTGACAAGGTGCAAAATAAACGCTTCTGTGGAGAGCAGCTCCGAAGAGGAATCAGAGTCCTGCCACTGCACCCTCCACTGCGAAGACTCGCCAGAGCCATCGTAGTTCATACTCAAGACCTTGTCGAAGAAACTGACGTGAGCAAGCTGAAGCAATCGAATCAGATAATGGAAATCGCCGAGTGCAGCGCCTATTGTGTGCATCGCTAGCTGTTCTGCCACGGTATCCAACGCGAAAGAGAGAAACTTTCGATTGAGAAGGTAGAAGAACTCACTCTGAGAGAGCATGCACTCGCTCTCTAAGTCAGATCCGTCCATGTCTGGGATCAATCTCCCTGCAACGCTGTGAGAGGTGAGAGGACACTTGCAGATCGTTTCCTTCCAGATCGCTTCGAGAAACTCCACGATTAACTCGTCGAAAGAGGACTTTGCTGGGTTATTAGAGGATCTGACGAAGGATTTCCCTCGAGACAGAACCAACATAAACCTCGCGAAATTTTCTCCGCAATTCTCACGTTGCTCAGCATCATCACAGCCATGAAATGACGTCAGAAGCTCGTCAAACGAGTCGCGAGAGAGAGTTAGGACCAGCTCCTCCAAGCCTGTTGTCGGACTTAGTGTCGCCACAGAACGACAGAGATCATCTTGAAAAGCGAAGAACCATCGATAGAAGCTGCTGAGAACCTCGACAGATCTGACGTCATCAAGAATCACAGCTTCGTCACTCCCTCCTTTAAACCGTGGAAGAAATCGTCGTTCAAGTGCTCGAAGTTCATCGGAGTCGCAGTGAGGCCAGAGGAATATTGCTCCGCACTTCTCCTTCGACGAGGGAATGGCATCGAATGACGTGGCGAAGAAATCCAGCAACACTTCTTTAGGCTGTGAAAGATTCTCAACTTCTTCGAGAATCCGGCAGAAAGGAATCAGAAGGTGGCTGATGAAGCTTTCGTGGCCAGAGTCAGTGCTGACGTCAAAGGCAGGGGTCGCTGCTCCTATTTTCTTAATTTTTGATTTTGTCTGCTGTGACGAGTGACGGATCGAGTGTTGCTCTAGTCGCAGTAATAATTGTCGTTTGCTCGCATAGGTGATGTGCTCGTGAAACTTTCGACGAATCTGATCACAGTGAGGAAGACATAAGAGCTGTGAGACAGGTGACGTGGGTTCTTCTTCAAAGGAAGGAGAAGTAATGACCGCGCCTTGTTCTATCGTCTGATCATAAAGATGAAGCTTCTCCAGAGGCCAGTCAGCTATCAGATAAGACAAGATCCTCACATGAACAGTGGAAAGTTTCTCCAGAAGAGAGTCATCAAAGAAACTGAAGGTATCTTCTTCGTCACTATCGTGATTGATTCGATGGTCGAGCTGCCTGAGAATCGCAAGAAAGAAAAGATCTGACACACTTTGAAGTGAGAGGTACTTGCTGAAATAGCGATGGATCTGAGGTAAAAGGGAGAGCAAAGCAGTCTCCTCTGAGGGCATCTGATAGAAGATCTCTCTGAGGCCAGTAAACTTCCTTCTCGAGAGAAACTCTTTGTTAGAGGCGGCCCTGTTTGATTGGAGCGGGAAATAGCGTGGTGGGAGGAAAGTTTCTAACGATGGAAATGAAATAAAGCAGTAGAGACAAACAGCAGAGAAGACTGACCTGACTGGATGAAAGCTTTCGCATTGAAAACCATGCCGATGTCATTACTCCCGCTAATAGCAGCTCCGTAAATTTTCTCCAAACGCTTCAAAACTTGACACTCTTCTTGAAGCAACGTCTGCCAGAGATCGAGTAAGGCCGCTGACTCTAACAGAGATGTTGCGATGACTGACGGATGCAATAATTGAAGTAATTGAGGGAACACAGAGTGAAGAAATACTTCCCACAGGCCGGACACTTCGATCAAATCAGCGAGGCGCTCCTTTACCCAGAGAATACTGACGTAGTCCGTCGCTCTGATTGTCTCGTAGTGCAAAGAAAGCAACTGAGAGTAAAGGAAAGGAAATCTTCGGAAGAAACGAAGCTGGAAGTCTGCGGTAAAGTGATGAAGGAGATTCGCTTCTTCATTCCTGACGAGAAAAACCCAACGCGACAAGAAACAGATTGAAATAATTCTCTCTCTCTTGCTCAACAATTTGTCTTCATCGAGTTTCCTCGTTTCATCAGCCTCTAAAAAGCACAAAAAGTCACGAGAAAGCAAAGCGAGAGGAGGGGCCTCGTCTCTTAACCGCGTCAGTGAAGAAATGAAAGAATCCACTTCCTTCTCCTTGAGAAGAAGCTCCGCCAATCTTTCAATGTCGTCGCAACTCTTATTGCTCTCGAAGAACTCGATGATGAAGGGCAATGCATCATCAATGAGGTTGAAGAAAGAAGCTTCGTCTGATGTGGAGTGAATAACTTTATTGATCAGGATATGAAAGTTTTCCACTGCGAAGAGAGTTCTTCCATCATCGCCTAGGACGAAGAAATGGTCGAGGAATGCCTGTAACTCGACTGATAGCGCTAGCTGCTGGTGCAGTCCTCGCAGCTTCGGCGAGAGAACATCGCGGACGCTCTGATGAGAAATTAGCTCATTTCCCACTTCCACAGAGATTGGAAGGTTTGGGGTGTCAGGAGCAGTCGCGACATTGGAGCTGTCCAGCATGTCAGTTTCGGATCGACGAGAAGATTCCCCCGAAATCTCTTCCACGTCAGAGTCCCGATTCGCGGCTTTATCTTCGATCGATGCACTGCGTGAGCGCGTAATTTCATCGATAGTGTGATTCCCTCCATTCTTATCTTCTTCAAGTGCGTCATGCGTCACGCCTTCAAATGAGATAGAAGCAGTGCATGGCATATTCGACTGTTCCTCATCAACGTCCTCCTGCAAAACACTCTTCAGTCGAGCAGATCTCCTGATCTCTTGATTTTCCTCCTTTACGAATGGAAGAGAAGTCTCAGCGATAGAAATCACCGGCAGCTCCATGAAGGTCTTAGAGTCCGAGGGAAAGAGTCTCTCAGAAATACGGCGAATCATCGATAGCATGCGATTCAACCGCTCTTGCTTCTGAAGACTCTCCAAAGTGCGAGAACGACTTGAACTTAAGATGAGTCCCTCGTTCTTCTTCTCGCCGAGGACTATGGGGTTGTCGAAGCCTTCGTCTTGATTGTGTGTGATCGCGAACTGCAAGGCAGCTTCGAAAGTTCCGACTTTTCTTGTTTCGTACACGGCCTTTTTAGCACCTGAAACTGAAAATCCGCTCTTAACCAGCTTGTTGACATATGTTTCGTTGATTTGATCGATCTCTAGTTCGTTCTGAAAATGAACACTGACGTTGAGCACACTCCTCACCCCCGCTAATTCCTCCTTTACCTTGTTGCTTTGAGAGTCTAACGCATGTCTGATTCCCGTCGAAAGCGATTCAAAAGCCCTTCGATGAGACGATTCTTTAGCTTTTGAAGCCAACTGCATCAGAGCCACCAAGGTCAGGTGAGTCTCATCTTCCTCGAGATTTTGTCTGAATCCGAGGTCGAGGATCGAGTCAATGGCGCTGCCTTGACCACTGGTCACCAACTTGTCGAGGATTCTTGCCGCACGACTCCCTAGATCTTCACCATCAGATCCGGATATAGTAGATTGTCTGGGGTGAAGAAGTAATTTGTCGAAATATTTCATCATTCGATCGTCAGACAGGGAGCACAAACATCTCTGAGTTAATGAGAGGGCGTCGCCGCTGTAATGATAATTATCGCTGATTAAATCACGAAATCGGAAAATCTCTTCGATCATCGCGGTTTCTACCTTCACAGTGGTGAAAAGAGCAGAGTGGCGGAAGAAGTAGTCGCAGAGGTCGAGACACACGCGAAACTCTCTCAAATGTGACGCAATGCGAAACAGCACAAGAACAAAGCGGCCACTAAACCTCGCTAAATCACTGAGCATTTCATCTAAAAGTGTCGTCTTCCTCGAAAAGGAGTGACGATCCTCCAAAGAATCATTCAGGAGACGCCTATGATAGACTGCCAGGAAACTCTGGAAAAAATTAAAGCCAGGGAACGAGTATTGAGACTCGACATCAAAGAAATCTTCTTCATCAGAGGAAGAGGAACTCACAATCAGCTGGAAAAGATTCTTTGCTTGAGCAATATTCGCAACGTCACAACTGATCTCCTCTAACCTCTTAACAAAATCATCGAAGTACTTCTCCAGCCAACCCTCCTGACGTACCAACGAAGAAGAAGATGCTTCCCTCTCTCGCTTGAACACCTCTGAGAAGAGACCATCATAGAGGGAAGGTGATAACTGCTCGCTAACAGACTGTTTTAGGTTATGGGCATAGAATTCGATGTGTAGAAAAGCCTTCAGATTCGCCGTGGCGGCCACATCATCGTTATTCTCGAAATTCGCGATCCGAAGAAGGTTCAGATAATATATCGGCTGCTCGAGGGAGACACCACCTGAAGAATAAAGTTCTTTGCCACAGAAGAAAGCCGAGGCAACAAAGACAGCGAAGTGAATGTTGCTGAGATCAGGGAAGAGCTTCTCCATCCATTCGAAGATCTTGCAGTCTGACGAGGAAGTTGAGCTAGAGCCTGTTGGTCGCCCAAATAAGCCTAAGGAGACGATTTCCTTCCACAAAGCGTCAGGTAATATCCGCCGCAACACTTCGAACACCGCATATCGCACTTGTTCTAATCGGACTGTGCGTTCATTCGCTGAGAACAATTCATAGACATTTCTCAGATATCCGATGACAAGCTGTTCTGCTTTAGTAGAGATCGTCTCCACAGACTCATCTTTCTCTTTGTCCGATTCACTTAATTTTACAGTCGCACGACTCAGACTGAAGAGTAAAATCTCTTCTATCGAGTAGTCGTAGCAGCTGAGAGCAGCACCACCTTCCTCCTCCTCTTCACCAGACAGGTATTGCTCTCCCTCCGAGACAGACAGGAGGTCAAGGAATCGATGTAATCTCATAGAACGAGACATGACGTCGATCAAATCTCTCGTTTGTTTGAAATGATTCTCCTTGAACATCGCCTGCGTCATCAAACACCTTCTAAGGTTGAAGTGTCTCTGAGTATCTTGCAGGTTGAGGTGCTGGATGGCCTCCTTAATCCACTGAGGAGCGAGTACTGCGAGAGGGGGTACCGTTAAACGACCGCTAAGAGCAGCGACGACGACAGAGATCCTCTCTAACTCGTACAGACACAGCAGCAACAGCTCTGACAGCGGACGAGTGACTTGAGAGAAGATGAGAGAAAGAATCGATCGAAGGAGAGAAAGGATAGGATCCATCTGATCGATGCGAGTTATCACGAGCAGTAAGAGCTTCACATAAAACTCCTCAGAGAAGTGAAGAGAAGGTGCTGACGTCACTTCTCCCTCGACTTCTTCTTCCACCTCCTCATTTCCCGTCACTGTCGCAAACCGTTCTTCAATCACGCGAAGAATAGCGCAGATTTGCTCGTGGTTAAGAGAGGGACACAAGTCAGAGATAGCCTGTAGAATGACGTGTTCTGTGTCTTCTTCCTCCTCGTCCTGTGCTAATGCTCGATGCTCTGTTAGAAGTGCGAATCCCTCGCTAGGCCCTTGCGATACACCGATTGCTTCAGCCTCACGTAACACTTGAAGAAACAGGTTCTTGGAGAGGAAGGAGTTGAGAGGTAGGTCAGAGTCAAACATCTCAAACAATTCCTTTTGCAGCAATTGCCCGAGAGACTGCGTCAGACGATCTTCACTCTTCACGCGAGAAAACAGCAACTGCAAGTGATAGATGACTTTCTGCTTCTTCGAGAGAAGAATCCAGTCAAAGAGTGACGTGGACACGTCGATCAACTCCTTCGAGAACAATCGACAAAACACTGACAGATGGACGAAGAGCTCCTGCATCGCAATGAAGTGAAGCATAGCACGCTCCTCTTCAGTCCCACTGATCTCAGTCAGATCGGATCTTGTGGCGAGAGCGACTTGACTGACGTCCTCTGACACGAAGTAAGCCTCAGGAATCGAGCTGAGGCAGTAATCCACGAACTTTAACGAGTAGTAGACCTGTCCACAGGCCTCCATGAGCAAAGCCAGTTTAATAATATTCAAAGCAAAATCATCACTCTTTTGGAGGTTGGACTTCATTAATGATGCGTCATTGTCCCTCGATGTTGGTGTGTTAAAATCTTCGTCAGTCGATTGAAACAGAGCAGCGATCGTCTTCGAGTAGTTCTTAGGATCAATCGAAGGAGATACAACAGTAACAATCAGAATCAACAACTGTTTTCTCTCATTAGTCGACCAATTCTCTTGTTGCAC
>VKHI01000571.1:0-19812 GCA_015145745.1 Poterioochromonas sp. DS
TTCAAGTTCAGAAAGGCTTCATGAAGGAGGAAGAAAATGAAGAGGAGGAAACCATCCCCATCATTCAAAACGAGATCAATCGGCGAGAAGCGAAGGAAATTGAAAATACTGGAGAAGGAAAGGAGGTCCATGAGGTCCAAACTCATGGTGATAGGATCTCTTGCAACGAACAATTTAAGTTAAATGCTGTTGGATATGGTCAGATTATGGAGAATAATAAATACCACTGTAAAGACAGTATCTACAGTGCAAGAGAGAATCATATCTCATTCTTTAATTTTCTGAAGATCTTATCGGCGTTGACGACCTTGCTGATCGCTTATTTTACGAGTCATTGTCAACCGATCACTGTAGGAAAGGAGCTCGCTTTGATTCCAAGATCTTATTCTGCTCAAACAAAGATTTCTAATTTTTCAGAGTATATGTATTCGAAGCAGGATCAATCTGGATTCTCCAAACGTTCGAGCTTTGAACCCTTGACAACCGAAATGGAGGAGACTGAGGAATTAGATCAGTACTTGAAGAGTTTACTCTCGCTTTATTTTACTGAAACTTCGATGAAAACAGTTTCCGTTTATTTGCCTCAAAGAACGGTCCCTACAACCCTTGCAACCGTCACATGGCAGAATAAGCTGTCTGTTGACAAGCTGGATCTACTCACTAGGTCTCTTGATGAGGAATGAATTTTCTTTTTTTTTTTTTTTTTTTTTTTTAGGTTTTTGTTTATTTGCATGTAGAATTTATTGGTATTCATAATTGTGTTTCATTTTTTTTAAGTTTTATGATTTCATTTTTATTCAAACTTTCTTTAACTTCGTAAACAACACTTCTTTGATGTTCCTGCACTTTCCCAGGTGCACAAAACGCACAATTCCTGACAACTTCAACAACTCGAAGAGAAGAGGATTCTTTGGGCCTGTTAACTGTTGACTGTTTGTTGACAAAGAAAATCAGATTCAAATGATATCTCGAATTCCAGATGATTTGCTATTTCTATTCTATGAATTTCTTTCAGCAAAAGATTCAAGAAACTTTCTGGCAGCAAGTAAAGCTTTTTCAAAATTGAAAAAAATTGCTTTCATTTATGAATTAAATCAAGCTTATTCCCATCAATATTGTATCAATGAGGAGTTTCGAAAGTTCATTCATAGTAAGATAGAGAACCCTATGATTCAAATACGATTACAATTGCATGGGAATTATTTTTCACGGATACCACAGTCACCGAATTCAGTTTTTCAGTTTGCAGATGAAGATAATGAAGAAGATACTCCAGCCTCAATGAAATCAATTGAAGATAAGGTAAAAGGAAAGATTCAGTTGTTTCTTACTTCCTCCTCTCCAGATATTTCATCCAACGCGTTGGATACTCGTATCTTTAATGATCTAACTGTAAATTATCTTGAATTAACTGATTTCCCATCGAATATTAATAAATTTCCTTATATTCTTCATTTAAAGTTAGTGAATAGTAATAATAACAATCTAAAAAGATTAAAAAATATAAAATCATTACAAACAATTCAACTTTATTCATTGAATAATTTTAAAGATTGTTCCAATTTTACCCATTTAAGTGAAGTGAAGATCTCTCACTGTCCTCAGCTGATAAATACATCAGGTTTAGAGAATATACCTTATCTCCATCTGGAATTTTGTTCTCGATTAGCGGATATCTCTAAATTGGGGAACCATGAAGAACTAATATTACGGTCTTGTTCACAAGTGTTTGATCTTCGTTCTTTAGCAAAAGTTCGACAACGATTAGAGTTAAAATCTTTACCTTCCATTACTTCAATCGTAGGATTAGAAAAGATTCCAACCCTAGAAATATGGGACTGTAAACAACTTCGTATTCCTCCACAACATATGATTAATTCAATATTTCAACATCGCTCATTGAAATTAGTTTATTGTTATCCAGATTTATTATTGTCAATGCCAAAGGTTTCTCCTCCTTTACATTCTCTGCTTCAATCAGTTCTGATTGTTGATTCTTCCATTACATCGGTGGAATGTTTTCGAGGAGTGAAGTCTGTTTCACTAGAGCGATGTTGGAATATTGTTAACGTCACACCATTATCATCATGTCAGAAAGTATCCTTAATAAATTGTATCAATGTGAAGGATATTTCATCCTTACTGTATGTTTCAAACCTTCTAATTAAATAAGATTAAATATTTTCAAAATTGTTATTTCTCTGTATTCTACAAATGGACAAACTTTGACGTCATCGTGTTATATTTTCACAAAGCTTGTTTGAATAATCTGAGATGGTGATTCGTCTTTATTCACTGAGGCGATGGTTCGTCTTTCTCGATATTCTGCATTCCCCTCCCTTCCATCTAACAATAAATCCACTGCCTTCCCAGAATCCGTCGTGATGCGAAACGCACTATAGTTTCCCTTAATTACCTCAATAATGATGTCAAAGATCGGAGCACCGCCTCTCTGTTCAATGACTTTCTTGCCAGATTTTGTTTTATTTGCTGCTACATCTCCTAAAATCACCGGCACTACTCCTCCCAACAACCCATTCAACTCTCCATTCTTCAACAAGCTGCGCAAGTCTCCATGAGCACTTGCTATCAACCTCACACCTCGCTGCTTGCAAGTTTGAGCTGCCTTCACTTCCTTCGTCCGTCCTATCTCATCGATAATCATCACTTCTGGTGTATGGTTCTGTACACACTCGATCATCACTCTATGTTGATCATCAATCTCCGGGACTACCATTCGTCGAGCATTACCAACGCAATCATGGGGAACATCACTGTCTCCGCAAATCTCATTCGACGTGTCCACTATCATCACATGATGCACCCGAGACATCTGCCGCGCGATCTCCCTTATTACTGATGTCTTTCCACTCCCCGGAGGTCCTAACACCAAGATACTCTTTCCTCGATGCATCTCCTGGAACAACAGATCGGAAATGATGTAGCTGTTCCCCACAAAGTATCGACCGATACGAATCGTGAGGCCGATGATGTTATCATGAGGGTTGCGAGGAGACACTGCTTTCTTACTACGAATAGCACTAATGCGATGTAACTCTCCTTCAACACCTGTTCTGTTGTCACTTCCAAAACCCCCATTGAGGTTTTCGATGATTGACACCAAATCATCCCGCGTAAATTTGTACTCGGGTTGGTCAGGAAATAAGTCTTGTCGACTATTATCCATCATACGAAGGAATGGAGCACGACCTTTGTCAAGAACGATGTCACAAACACTAGTGTTTAATATCGGTATATCAAGGAAAGGAAGATATCTCTCTGGGAAAAGTTTCAATAATCTCGTAGTTGACGATACCGACTGGATCGAACGATCAAACTGATTGATAAGACGAAAATACTTGGAATCAGGAAGGTGTTCTGCTAATGATTCAGCTAATTCACGTGATATGGGGTGAAAGGTTTCTTCATCAAATACCACTGTACGCTGTATTCCTTTAAATACATTAGCAATTCTTTTCTCTGTTGCACGTAGAAAGACTGATAAAAGATTAACATTCATCTCTTGTCCAAGTTTTTCGATCTTTTCTAAGATTAAAGGAATTGTTTGATGTAATGAAACAACATCTAAAGCAGCATATTGAATCTGTTCTAGAGATAATGGTCGTCTATGCCAGTAATGTGGATCATTTCTCATTTTTGATTTTATCAAATATTTCCTGGAGTTTTCATCTTTCGTTTGACTACTTGGATTAAAAAACTCTAAACAATCACTAAAACTGTTAAACCGATTTTGATGGAAGAATTCATAGACTAATTGAGTATCGATAAAGCATTTGTTAATCCGATATAAATCATCCACGAATGAAGACGATAATGCTGCCACATCAGAATGACAAGCATGAATAAAGATGTATTGTAAGTCTTTTGCATTAGTTAAATGACTAAGAAGGGCTTTTTGGACATCTTCTTTCCCTTGTTGATGGTCGAAGAGAATAGCTGAAGTACCATCTCCCAAACTTAATTGGGCGAGAGAATAATCTGTTAAGGTCTCATTAAATCCTTCTAGATCTAATGCAATATATTGTTGATTTTCGAATGAGAAATGTGTTTCTCCTAAAGCAGTAAAATACTTTTTTAATATGTTGTAACGGAAGTAATTCAGTATTTTCTTCTCATTATTAGCTTTATTCCGTATGGGTGAAGGTTGAGCTTTTTGAAACTTTGAGCTGGTATCCGATTCATCAATTTGTTTTGTGGTGTGATCATCCACCACAACAGCTGCATTACTAGATGGAGTGTCCTCTCCATTCTCTTCTTCACCTTTATGAAAGTAAATGACTTTCTCATCAACTATCAGGCAGGTTATCTGATCTTGAGAAGAAAGAAAAGATTTAATTGTATCACTTGGAAGGTCTAACTTTTCCTTATATCGCTTTCGATAAGTCTCATATATGTCAGACTCCTTCAATCCTTCTTCTTTCGCTAATCTCACTAACTTGACTAATCGCTGGTCACTTTTCGAAAGACTATCAAGATTGACTTTGGTTGTATGGGACGCTAGTTCGAGTGAATAATTCAGTGGTTTTAATAATAGTTCATGGTTCAAAGATAGATTTCCTTGATTAATAATGAAATATTTATTATAACTCTTTTGCCCAATAATCTATCAAACAAAAAGCGATCAACACATGTATATTTCATGAAATTTTGAAATCATCTACCTCATCAGCTTTAATAAAATGTAGTTTTTCATGTATTTCTTCGAGTTTGATTTTCCCTTCAGGGTTATTTTTGATTGAATCTATTAGAAACTGAGCTCGCTGTTCAACAGGAAGCTTTTTGATCGAATCAAGAGCTTGAAATAGATACAATGGAATGCTAATATTTTGTGGAGCTAGTCGTGGAAACTTCGAACGAAGCCATTGTAAAGCGGTGGCCTTCATTTCATAAATAAAGTAATGGATTACTTATTAATATTTTACACTTCCCTAACGAAGGCTATCTTTCATTCGATAGATGATAGATGCAAACCATAGGGATCTATCCTGTTCATACTTTCTTGAATCTTCTTGAATTTAAAGATGACAGCTCCACCTATGAGCACTCCAATGCAATCTATGCAAGAGAGCTATCATGCCTAGATATCACTGGATAGATAGTACTTACCTCTGATGTTCAACACTGCAATAACTCAATTTCCTACATCCTGCACAAGTGTAGGGGCCTAGATTTCTGCATCCTGGTAAAGCGCAGAACTCTGGATTAACTTGTACTTGAGCAGGATAATATGGGACATACCACTGTACAGGAGGGGCGATAGCTGCATGAGGCGACCTGAAAATACCATAGATATTTTGTGGGACAGTTACTTGACTTACTTGATATTTATGTTTATTATCATCACTATCTTTACATTTGATTGCATTAATAGCATCTTCAATTTGTAATTTTTGTCGATGATGAAAATGTGCATCAGAGTTCTTCGTCTTACTTTCTGCTTCAGCTAATCGCTGCATAACACTACAAAGTTGTGCAGTCAGTCTTTCGCATTCTTGATTCTTCGAGTTTAATTCAGATGTAAGCTTCCTGTTCGTTTGGTGCAATTTGGTAATTTGAATCTGAGCATGATTCAACTGCTCATGAGAATCAGAAACTGCTTTAGAGAGAACAAAAGACAATGTCTCTAAAGATGAGGTGGCATCTATCAATTGCGATGGGTGTCTATCTTCTGCGAGGATCAGATTCTTCGTATATGGAACTCCATCAGAAAAGGCTGTTGCGACATCATCCCCATGTTGAGTAACATTAGAATTACGGCTTGTTCTGCTACCACACTGATTCAATGTCTCTATGTTGAGTAAAGGCATATTTCTCTCTGAAAACGGCTTCAACAATTCCGCGAGTGATGAAAAGGATTGGGTTGAGTGCATTGCTAATGCTTCTGCCAGCTCCGATGAGACAGGCTGAGAAATCTCACTGTTAAACACCTTTGTGCGACTGAGGCCATCAAACACGTTGGCGATTCTCTTTTCTGTGGCGCGCACGAAAACCGACAACAAATCTATCTTCGCTAACTCACCAGCTGTCTTGATCTTGTCTAAAATCGACGGGATTGCTCGCTCCAACAATATCACATCTAAAGCTGCATATTGTACTTGTTCTAATGTCAGAGGTCTGTGAAACCAGTACTTTGGGTCACCCCTCATTTTCTTTTTCACCACATCTTTCGTTTCATGTTTCTCCTTGTCTGGTGAGAAAAACTCCAAACATAAATTGAACCCACCATAAATGTTCTGATGGAAGTATTCATACACTAGTTGAGTATCGATGAAGCATTTGTTATTCCGATACAACTCATTCACAAACGATGACGATAAAGCTATGACATCGTGATGGCAGTCATGAATAAAGATGTATTGCAAGTCCTTTGCATTCAGAAAACTGTTCAGGAGAGTACGGTGAACAGCTTCTTTTCCTTGTTGATGATCGAAGAGAATCGCTGAATTACCATCTCCCAAACTCACCTGAGCCAGGGAATAATTGCGATTCATTTTACTGAAACCTTCAAGATCTAATGCTGTGTATCTCTGATTCGCTAAAACATTCCCGCTGAACCCTTTATTTATTCTCACGAAAGAGCTTTTCGAGGTGAAAAATATATGGAACCATAATTCTTGATCTAGACTGCCATTTGTCAATACTAAAGCTGGCCACATTATGGGTGGTGCTGAATAGACTACGGAGGAGAAAGTCGTCTCCGTTGCGCGATTCATCCCATCTGCGAATGGACTTCTATGATTTTTTAGGACCACAGCAAGATCCAGAGACTTTGGAGTAATGTTTGATATGGGTGACGGAGCAGAAGATGCAGTATTACAGGTCGCTTGTGCACGCAATACGTTCATCGAGGAGGTTGCAGCTGCAGTTGAGGGAGAAAAAACTTCTACCTTTGAATCAAGGAATTCGTTGTCATCTTCCGCACTCACGGAAGATGAGCTATCCCATGGATCAATCTCCTCACTTTGTTTTCGAAGAGCTGAGTTCTGGGACTGTAGAAGTAAATCCATCGAGGCGAGAAGGATTGCTTCATTTTCACGAGATGGCAAAGCTGCGGCAGATAGTTGTTGGATGGGAGAACTCTTTTGAGTAGAATCAAGGTCAGAATCTGTATCTTCTGAAGTCACGACCGATGAGCTATCCCATCGATCATCATCATTTACGTTCTCCCTCTGGTCCAACGGCAGCTTTAGAGAGGGTTTCTTTCTCAAGAGAGAATATCCGAAAGAAGCAAGGAACTCGTGATTCAAAGAAACAATACCATCGCTTTCAACAATGAAATATTGCTTGTATTCACTAGATTGGATAATCTGTCACAAGGATGAATCGAATTTAAGTCTTTTTGCGATAATATGATGCAAAAGATAAAAGGAATTACCTCTTGAGCAGTGTTAAAGCTTAAATTCACATCAATTTCCGATAATTGGATTTGACCAGCAGGAGCATTGCGGATGAAATCAATTAGATTTTGAACATCAAATTGCGTTACCATGATTTCACTATCTAATCAAATGTCTCGCCAATGTTCTAATGAGTAAGATTAAATATGTGGTGTCTGAAGGGACGTTAACGGCTAACACTGGTAACAGTATTTTTACGGACACCAACTCCGTAGATTTCGGAAGAAAGTCTTTTTCTGAATACTTTACACTACCCAAACCAAACTCACTTCGGCGTTCCAAGGATTCATAACTATTGTCCATAATTTCGCTATTTTCCCATCTGCTTCGGCAATTTTCGATTGAGATTGACGTGCTCGAAGAGTTCATTCCCGATCTTGTTAGAAATAAGCACCAATATATTTAAAGTTTCGTGAAATTTGTCATTTTTAAGCAATAGGGAACATTAGAAATAAATCAAACTAAAGAATTTTGAAGGCTGAATTTCTTCCTTCTTTCTGTTTTCGGTAATCTGAAAAGTAGAAACCTTGGTAAATGCATCCAAAGTTTTCTTAAGTAGGCTAAAAAAGGAGAAAACGAAAGACAACAAGAGGCAAAACTCGACTTATAAATTTTAGCCATTTACGGATGACAGCTCAACCTATGATTTACCCAATGTAATCTATGCAAAAGATCATCAAACTTAGAAATCACTGCATACCTACAATAACTTACCTCAGATGATCAACAAAACAATAACTCAGTTTCTTACATCCTGCACAAGTGTAAAGACCTCGATTTCTGCATCCTGGGAAAGCACAAAACTGAGCGGGTTTACAAGGTACAAACCACTGCACGGAAGGGGCGGGAGCTGCGTGAGGCAACATGGAAGTACCAGGAAGTGCATTAAAAGCATAATAATTCGTTACACCATTCCCATCGACTCCACCAGAGACATTACGTGCGTTGTACTATTCATCGAATAAGCCATGGCGGTATTAACAGTTTCTAATGGTTTAAATTCTTGTGATGTCATGGTTATGACGTCATATTTTTGTTAATTAAACTTTTAATGAACCAATAAAATTTCTTAATGCATTATGTAAGTGGAATACTTCTTGTATTTCTTCTTGACGTAGTTTACTAACATCACCTTTATCATCATTAACATTAACATTACCATTACCATTACCATTACCATTATCATTAGTATTAGCATTAGCATGAGCATTAGCATGAGCATTAGCATTACATTAGAATCTTCAGTTTTTAATTTTAGCTGATAATGATTAAAGTTATGAGTCTTACTTTCTGCTTCATCTAATTTCTGCAGAACACTACTAAGTTCTGCTGTCAGTCTTTCACATTCTTGATTCTTACAGTGTAAATCAGATGTAAGCTTAATGTTTGCTTGTTGAAAGTTGGTAATTTGAATCTGAGCAGCGTTGAATCGCTCATGAGAATCAGAAATTACTTTAGAGGGAACTGCAGATGATAAATTGTCAACTGGAAACATCTTCAACAACGATGGGTGGTCGATCTTACGAACCATGCGCGAGTACTTCGAGTTTGGACAAAACTCTGATAATGCTTCTGCCAGCTCCGTTGAGACAGGTCGGAAGGTCTCATTATCAAAAACCAGAGTGCGATTGAGGCCCTCAAACACATTAGTGATTCTCTTTTCTGTTGCGCGCAGGAAAACTGAGAGCAAATCCAACTCAGCCGCCTCACCAGCGACTTTGATTTTATTCAAAATAGCGGGAATTGCTCGTTGTAACAAGATCACATCTAAAGCTGCATACTGCATTTGTTCTAATGTCAGAGGTCTTCGAAGCCAATAGGTTGGATCATCTTTAACAACTTCTTTCATTTTGTGTTTCTCCTTATTCGGTATGAAGAAGTCTAAACATGAATAGAACCCACAATGGAAATTACGGTGGAAGTACTCATACACTAATTGAGTATCAATGAAGCATTTGTTATTGCGATACAGCTCCTCCACAAAAGACGACGATAATGCTGCGACATCTTGATAACAGTCATGAATAAAGATGTATTGCAAGTCCTTTGCATTCAGAAAACTGTTCAGGAGAGTACGGTGAACAGCTTCTTTTCCTTGTTGATGATCGAAGAGAATCGCTGAATTACCATCTCCCAAACTCACCTGAGCCAGGGAATAACCACTATCCCTCTCATAAAAGCCTTCAATATCTAATGCTGTATATCTCTGATTCGCTAAAATATTCCCGCTAAACCCTTTATTCATTCTCACAAAAGAGTTTTTCGATATGGAAAAGGAGAGAAGACACGATTCTTCGCCCAGATCACCCTTTCCCATCGTTGAGGTTGGCAACGTTATTGGTGGTGCTGGAACAACTGCAGAGTTGGAAGTCGTCACTGGTGCGTGAGTCAGCTCATCTACATTTCTATGACCGAGTTGAACCGCAAGAATATCTATCGACCTGGGAGCTTTCTTTGGTTCGGGTAGTGGAACGGAAGATGCAAAATTAGAGGTAGATTGTGCCCCAACCGAAAGAGAAGAGACATGAGGTTTATAACGAAAACACTTTTCATTTCCTCTTCCAAAATTCTCAATCTCTTTGTGACATAGAAGCAAACTTATAAGCTTGATCTTTCTCCCGTTGCTATCTTTAAGTCTTTTCCTGTTTAGCGATTCGCCATACTTCTGCAAATAAAGACTCCAAATTTGCGTGACCTTAAATTTCTCGCCATTAGCTTCTTTTAGTAGTGCTGCTAGTCTTCCTGGGATATGCTTCAAATGATCTGCATCGAATGGCCATCTAATCAGGTGGTTATCTTCTTCGTTAGGCTTTTGATACAATAAGCTCGTCGCGGAGGTTGCAGCTACAGTTGAGGGAGGAACAACTTCCACCTTTGAATCAAGGAATTCGTTGACATCTTCCGCACTCACTGACGATGAACTTTCCCAATGGTCAACTCCCTCTAGTTCTTGAGGAACAATTGAGGTCTTGGAGTAGAGATTTCCTCGATGGACGTGTTGCTCACGAGGCGAAGAAGTTATGACAGAGAGCCCCACTGAATTCATATTGTTAACTGGTAGATGCTGGATGGGTGAACCTTTTGGGGCGGAGTTCATATCAGACGATTCATTTTCATCTTTCCCACTTGTCGATGTACCATCCCAATGATCAGGGAATGCTCGAGAAACTCTCTTCTGAAGCAAGGAACTAATCGATAGAGAATCGGCAGCGATACATTCCTTAATGTTCAATTCGATCAGGTTTGAGTTGCTCGAACTTGGTGGTTCGGTATCCGAAATGATCGGTAGATCTGAAGGGGTTCCTTCAACAATATTAGAGTTCACAGGGAAGTCATATGTGACAACGCTTGATTGATGAGACGAAAAACCATGAGCATCTTTCATATCGGGCAACGAACTGTCATTCGAACGGCCTTCCTCAAACCATAGACAGTCGATATTTGATTTCTCTTTTTGATTCATAACATTATTACGGGTGGATAAGACGAAAGTTGAATCATTTCTGATCGGTAGAACAGAAGATATCGAGTTTTCAGCTAATTGCACACTGGCTGGATTAGATTCATCGAAATTAAAGCAATACATTCTTCGTCCTCCAATTTTACCCATCGATTTGATTTCTTTTTGATGAGAAAGAAATGTTTGTAGTTTAATAGTCGCTCCATTCCAATCTTGAACACCTTTTAATTCTTCACCATACTTCTGGAAGTAGCGACTTTGTACTCCAGAAATATCCAGCCCGTCACTTCCGGCTTCTTTTAAGAGTATCAATACTCTTTCTACGATGTTTTTGGAAGGTTCGTCAACCGAAAGAGGAGAGACACTTGGTTTATAACAAAAAACGGCTCGAGCTTTTGTTCCGACTTTAATCCTCACTTTCTCAATCTCTTTGTGACATAGAAGCAACCCTCTAAGACTGACCTTTCTCCCTTTCCTATCTCGAAGTCCATTTAGCGATTCGCCATACTTCTGCAAATAAAGACTCCGAATTTTTGTGACTTTTATTTCCTCACCAGCTTCTTCTAGTAGTGCCGCTAGTCTTCCTGGAATATGCTTGAAATGATCTGCATCGAATGGCCATCTAATCAGGTGTTTATCGTTTTCGCTAGGCAACCGATGCAATAAGCTCGTCGACTGGATTGCAGCTGCAGTTGAGAGAGGAACAACTTCCACCTTTGAATCAAGGAATTCGTTGACATCTTCCGCACTCACTGACGATGAACTATCCCATGGATCAATCTCCTCACTTAGTTTCCGAAGAGCTGAGTTCTTGGATTCTAGTTGAAAGTCCATCGAAGCGAGAAGGTCTGCCTCAGGTTCATGAGATGGGAAAACCGCGGCAGATAGCTCTTCAGTATTCCTATTGGCAGCTGGCCGATGTTGGATGGGAGAACTCTTCTCAGTAGGCTTCAACTTACAATTTCTATCCGATTCATTCTCATCCTCACTGCTCCCTGCCGATAAGCTATCCCATCGAAATTGGACATCTTCAGAAAGAAATGGACCAGCAATACATTCCTTAATATTTGATTCATTCTTGCGAGAAACTTTTTGTGTGGGAGATGGTGAAGGTATCATCTGAGAAAGGATCCTAAGATCGGAGGAAGAAGTTACTTCAACATCATTACGGGATTGTTTCTTAACTTGGATTTCGTTTTTCGAAATGGATCGGTTCTTGTCATCAATCTTCCTGAGCAGGGTCTCAACAATGATGGATTGGTCTCTTTCTACCATGTTTTTCAGAGGATCCTCGCTGGTAGCGAATGCGGCAACGTATACATCAACTTCCTTTGGTTTGTAATCGTTTAAGTACCAAGAGGGAGTCTCCTTGACATTTTTCTTGCTTTTCTGAAAGATTTCTTTGACAGTCTCTTGAATCTCGGTCTTTCGGAAATCCTTGCGAAATGGTGGTAACGTTGATGATCTTTCGATTTGATCGCCTTCTTTTCCTTCTTTATACAGAGGGAGAAACTCTTTCACACGGATTACGCTCTTAGAGATCGGTCGACTCTTCTCATCAATCTTCTTGAGAAGGTTTCCAATGATTGAACTCGATTGATCGGTTGACAGTTTGGATTGTCTCATAATACTGACATCAACCCTAGGAACATATTTTTGAGTTACTTCGGATTTGGAATCGGAATTTGATTCAAGTTCATCTTCGTTGCTGCCATAAGAAGCGTGAAAAAAGATGATGTCTTCACCAGTTCCCTCAGTTATTATCTCTTTCTTAGAGATAAGACCAGCTGTTATCTTTTGAATTGGAAACTCTAATGTTTTTAAATATCTTTTAAAATAATTTTCTTCCAACTCGGATTGGTTTAATCCTTGTTTCGCAGTCTTCAATACTTTCATCACTCTACCTCGAACATGGGTCAAAGTTGCTAAATGTTTCGTGAAAATTGGAGATACAATATATTCTAATGGAGCTAATTTCTCATGATTCAAGGAAAGGGTTTCACCCTCAAGAATGAAATAATCTTTTTTATTCTTTGCAATAGCCTTGTAGAAATGAGAGACAGTGAGAGAGGGAATCAATTCCAGGAAATGTTCACCTCGATTTGTATGAAGGGATACTCATCACGAATTTCTTGAAGCTCAATCTTCTTACCTGGCTTCTCTCTGATCCTTTCAATGAGAAATTGCACTTCCACTGCGGTCATCTTTTCTATTGTATTTTTCGTTCACTTCCCGTAAAATCACGTTACTCCATTCATATAGAGTTCAATGAATATTACCAGGAGACAAATATACTAAGGGGGTAACAAAATCTAACTTCTAAATTTTAACAAACTTTGATGAAATGATTTGAGGTTGCGCCTCATCGGTCAATGATGTCATCGTTTGTCTTTCTCGATATTCTGCTTTACCCTCCTTTCCATCTAAGAGAAAGTCCACCGTCTTCCCCGAATCCATCGTGATACGAAAGGAATTGTAGTTTCCCTTTGTCACCTCGATTACTATATCGAAGATCGGCGCTCCACCTCTCTCCACACTTACTTTATTACCATGGTTCGTCTTCGCAGCTGCTGCATCGCCTAAGGTCACCGATGCCACTCCTCCCAACAACCCATTCAACTCTCCATTCTTCAACAAGCTGCGCAAGTCTCCATGAGCACTCGCTATCAACCTCACACCTCGCTGCTTACAGGTTTGAGCTGCTTTCACTTCCTTCGTCCGTCCTATCTCATCGATGATCATCACTTCCGGTGTATGGTTCTGCACACACTCGATCATCACTCGATGCTGGTCGTCGATGTCAGGAACCATCATACGCCGTGCTTGACCTACACATCCATGCGGAACATCGCTGTCTCCGCAAATCTCATTCGACGTGTCCACTATCATCACATGATGCACCCGAGACATCTGCCGCGCGATCTCTCTTATCACTGATGTCTTTCCACTCCCCGGAGGTCCTAACACCAAGATACTCTTTCCTCTATGTATCTCCTGGAACAACAGATCGGAAATGATGTAGCTGTTCCCCACAAAGTAACCGATACGAATCGTGAGGCCAATGATGTTATCATGAGGGTTGCTAGGAGACACTGTCTTCTTACTACGAATAGCACTAATGCGATGTAACTCTCCCTCCACACCTGCTCTGTTGTCGCCGCCGAAACTATTACCGCCGCCGCCGCCGCCGCCGCTGCTGTTGCCGCTTAAATTCTCTGCTATTGTTAACAAGTCTTCGTGAGGTGTTGTAAACAGGTTGTGGGGTTGATCAGGAAAGAGATTTCGTCGACTATTATCCATCATGCGCAGATATGGTGATCGACCTTTGTCCAGAACGATGTCACAAACATGCCGAGTCAGTATCTCCGTGTCGAGGAAAGGTACATATCTCTCAGGAAACAACTTCACTAACTCCTTCACCGATGAGAAAGACTGGATCGGGTGGTCGAACTTGTATACCATGTGAGAGTACTTTGAGTTCGGACAAAACTCCGCTAATGCTTCGACCAGCTCTGATGAAACAGGTTGAAAAGTCTCACTATCGAAGACTATGGTGCGATCGAGACCCTCAAACACTTTCGCGATTCTCTTTTCTGTGGCCAGCAGAAAAACCGAAAGTAAATTTACCTCTGCTTCTTCACTGGCGGCTTTGATCTTGTCTAAAATCGACGGGATTGCTCGTTGTAACAAGATCACATCTAAAGCTGCATACTGCACTTGTTCTAATGTAAGGGGTCTGTGAAACCAATAGGTCGGATCATCCCTCATTTTCTTTTTCACCACATCTTTCGTTTCATGTTTCTCCTTCATCGGCGAGAAAAACTGCAGACATGCGTTGAAACCGCCATAAATGTTCTGATGGAAGTATTCATACACTAGTTGAGTATCAATGAAGCATTTGTTATTCCGATACAGCTCATTTACAAATGATGACGATAATGCTGCCACATCATGATGACAATCATGAATAAAGATATATTGCAAGTCCTTTGCGTTCAGCAAACTAGTATATAGAGTAAAGTGAACAGCTTCCTTGCCTTGCTCACGGTCAAAGAGTATAGCTGAAGTGCCACCTTCGAAACTTAACTGTGCGAGGGAATAACTTGTACAATCATCATTAAATCCTTCCAAATCTAATGCTGTGTATTTCGTGCCAGCTAATACATTCCCTCCCAGGAAAAGGGATTCATTCAAACCTGCGAAAGAATTTGTTGAGGTCGAATAGATAAGGTACTGTGATTTGGCATGATCCTTTTTCAAGATGTTTGTCGTGAAAGAGTTCGGTGCTGGAAGTGGTGCTCCTTCGGGGAGAGTAGCAGCGATTTTTGGTGTTAAAGGGGAAACCACAACCGCCATCGAAGTTGAGATACGACTAGGAGTCGCAGGAGTAGTGCTGAATACATTTGAGGCTTCAGCTCCAGGGGCTTTTAGGACGGATTGCCTCTGAATTGTGAGATGGTCAGTTGTACGATCATTAAAGTAATAAATTTGCTGGGAATCTCTCTGCTCCATTGTGATATCGGTGAGGCTGCCCAACAAGGTTATTAACTTGACTTTTGATCCATCGTTCTTTCGAAGTTCCAACTTTTCCCCATATTGCTTTAAATAAATAGCTGGAATATAAGAGCCAAGTAAACCTTCATTTCCAACAGACTTCACCAGATTTAACAATCTTTCTCGAATAAAGACTTCGTGGTTTACAGAAACAACATCACCACTTTCAACAATGAAATATTGCTTGTATTCAGGAGATTGGATAATCTATTTCTAGAATTAAAAATAGTGTCTGTGACCAAAAATGGGGGAGAAATTACCTGTTGGGCGAGGGAAGACTTTAATTTAACATTGATTTCTCGCACTTGAATTTTCACTTGTACCACGAATGCAATTGATGACATCTTGAAGATCAACTTTTGCTGCCATGATTACGTTCTTCAACCAAATTGTGGTTACCACAAATGGTCTCAAGAAGTTTGTGATTTTGCAGACGTATCGTCAATCCATTCGATTTCTTGTTGATTCACGAGTAAGTCAGGCACAACGTAATTGAACGCTAACCTTAGAATGCGTATTTTCGCGTTACGTTAATTCTCGCATAGAATTCGACTAAATTTACTTTGACTAGTCTCCACCAAATTATCGCAATGAGCGGGGGAATCAAGCCAAAATTTAGCATCTTGGTTCTTTTTATTGTTGTTTTAAGTTTGGTGCAAGCTGGAAAAATTTATGTGCCCCAGAAGACGTACTCTTGTCAAGAGAATGGAGGATGCCAATTGAACGATCCAAACACTGAAAGCTCGAGTAGATTATCTCAAAGCGCTTGCTTAGTGACTTGCGGGCAAGGAAACTTATGGCCTTATCCTACTGGTGAAGTCTCAATCGGCAAGGCTATTTCTTACTTCAACTCAGTCTCGAATGTTCAGTTTTCGTCCCTCCACGGTAACAACGCAAAATGGGACAACTTACTTTCATTAATCCAGAAAAATTTCCTAAAGGAGGTTCAAGTTCTTCAAAAGCCTTCAAAATCGCCCAACACAGGATCTCAACCTTCTTTACTGATTGCAATTGAAGGAAAGATCGCTGATGTTAAATTAATTCAACCATCGCCAGAGAATGATGAATCATATTCTCTCACCATTAACACAGACAAAAATTCTCAAAAGATCTCTGTTGAGATTACCTCGAACACGATTTTCGGGTATCGTCATGGTTTAGAGACTGTATTACAGCTCATTTTCTGGGATGAGGTTGAACACTCCCTTGGCATTGTTAACACCGTCATCATTCAAGACCGTCCCTCCTTCTCTTATCGCGGAATTATGATCGATGTCTCGCGCAATTTTATTAGTCTTTCAAAGCTGCAAGAATCCATCCGTGCTTTAGGTTATAACAAAATGAATGTTTTACACTTACACCTGTCTGACACTGCCTCCTTCCCTGTGACAATTCCTTCACGTCCTAATATTACTGCGTACGGTGCCTATGATGATGAAAGAATGTTCACAAAGGAGAATATTGAGGATTTAGTGTCTTTTGCTGCAACTTATGGCGTCATGCTCCTGCCTGAAGTTGACACACCAGCTCACGTCAGCGCTGGTTGGCAATGGGGAAAAAATGCAGGACTCGGTAATCTCATTGTATGCGATGATCCGTATGGTCATGAGGCGCAATCCTGGAATGAAGATGCATTAGAGCCTCCTAGCGGTCAGTTAAATCTCGGCAATGAGAACGTTTACCCTGTGCTCAATGATGTCTACCGCGATATCATCGAACAAATCCCATCGCCTTACTTCCATCTTGGTGGTGATGAAGTCATTGTTGGATCTGATGAGACATGGGCCTCTTGCTACAACAGTAGTGTTCGCGGTGCAGAGGTTATCGCATATATCGAGAAATTAGGATTACCACGATCTGAACAATCAACTTTTTATGGATTATGGGAAAATTTTACCATTCGTGCTACAGATATGATACAAAATATCTATAAAGAGAAAAATCTTCCTTTAACAAAACTTCATATTTGGGGTGGTGGAGGTGTTGATGATTCTGGTGTATGTTATAATCTATTAGCACAAGATAATATAAAAGATTATCTCCCACCAAAGTTATTCACTATCCAAGTATGGGATGATTCAAGTGATTCGATTGTTCCGAATTTAATTCAACAAGGATATCAGGTAATATTATCGAATACTGATTATGTTTATTTAGATTGTGGTAATGCTGGTTCAACGAATCCTGGTGGTTATTGGTGTCAACCATATCATGAATGGTTTCATATTTATCAATATATTAATGATATTAAAGATAAATGGTTATTAACAGATGATGAGATTCGTAAAGGTATTATTGGGAGTGAGACTTTAATTTGGACGGAGATGGTTGATGATATCAATTTATCACAAAAACTGTGGCCTCGTTCTGCTGCTTTAGCTGAAGCACTTTGGACGAACCCAAAACATGGTTGGTATGAAGCGAATGCACGTTTCCAGCAATGGAGAAACACACTTGTCCAACGAGGTATTGCTGCAGAGGCATTACAACCTTTGTGGTGTCAACAAAGAGAGGGATGGGTGTGCAGTTTAAACAGTGGCGAACCAGGCACAGCGGCGACTACTGAAGCGTCAAGTACTCGTGGTAAGAGAATGGGGAATAAAATAGGAGGAAAGAATTAAGAATAGAGTTGCAAGTGTTGAGTATAGTCGATATAATACACATTATGACCTCATGAAATGAAAAATGATATTACAAATCTGTAATGAACTGAATTTATATTGTAATTTCTTTTTGTCATAGACGAGACAAGGTTTTTCTATCATTTCAATACAAAGCAGCAGTAGTGTAAAATATTGATACGACTGCTCTCTTTGAAGCGGTTTGAAGAATTCAATGAATGAGAGATCACCCATTCTAAAAATGCTTCTTAACTTAATTTTATTGAATTGTTTGTTTTTATCATGTTCAGCACAATATTATTTGAAAACAGTGGTCGGCACAGGCGTTTCTTCGAGTGTTGGTGACGGCGGTGCGGCAAGTTTAGGAGGTATATCATCACCAGCTGGTATGTGGTCTGATACAAATGGAAACCTTTTTATTTGTGAAGATACACGATATACCATTCGAAAGATTGCCTCTGATGGAATTATTTCGACTTTTATTGGGACAGGAACGAATAGCTATGCTGGTGGTAGTGGACAAGCAACATCTGTACCTTTAAGTGGAGCTCATTCCATTTATGGCGATACTAACGGGAATTTGTATTTTTCAGATGGCATTTATTTCATCTGGCGATACACGTTTTCGTCTGGTATTGTGGCTCGGTTTGGTGGGAAAACTCCTGCAGCATCAGGTAACGCTGGAGATGGTGGACCAGCAACCTCAGCCACTTTTAATGTTCCAAGTGGAATCTTTTTATCATCGTTGGGAGAATTGTTTGTTGCTGATTCAAACAGTAATCGTGTTCGAAAGATTTTATTATCTACCGGAATTGTTAGTGCCTTTGCTGGTGGGAGTTCAGGTTGTGAAAACTGTGCAGCAACTTCAGGCTCGTTTTTATCACCTACTGGTATTTGGGGAAATACAGCAGGTGTTATATTTATTGCAGATCTTTATAATAATCGTATTGTTAAGATCAGTGCATCGAATATTCTCACAACATTTGGAGGAGGAACTGGCGACATCACTTACAACGGTGATGGTCCTGCCACTTCACGAAACTTAAACCTTCCAAAAAGTATAACAGGAGATTCTGCAGGGAATTTATATGTTATTGAGAGTGGAACCTGTCTTGTTCGATACATTACTTCGGCGGGATACGTCACTCAAATAGCAGGTTCAGGTACAATCTGTCCATCTTCTTCTGTTTCAACCACGTTACAATTAGCCACAAGTTCTGCCTTGCAAATTGGCAGTAGTAGTAAATCCGCGGTTTACGTTGATCCTATGAATAGAATTTATGTTTCTGAATACAATGGCTATTACGTCAGAACACTTGTCACCTTAACACCCACGGCAATACCTACAACAGATCCCACAATAGCTCCAACAGTAACGCCCACTAATACTCCATCATTCATTCCTACTGCTGTTCCAACGACTTCATCTCCGAGCTATTCACCAAGTATACAGCCGAGTAGGACTCCTTCCGCAGCGCCAACGCCAGTGCCTACTCCTCTGCCCACTGCGATACCTTCACAATTTCCAACTAAATCCCCAACAACTCAACCAACCTTCGTCCCAACGGTCCCGCCTTCTGCTTTTCCGACAGTAGTTCCTACGACTTCTATGCCTTCAGCAGTCCCAACAAGAGCTCCCTCCTTCACCCCCACTGCAACACCCACTGGACCACCCACAATAGTTCCCACTGCCATCCCTACGACTTCTATGCCTTCAGCAGTCCCAACAAGAGCTCCCTCCTTCACCCCCACTGCAACA
>VKHI01000572.1:0-11691 GCA_015145745.1 Poterioochromonas sp. DS
AAGGTTAGTATTGTAACGATTGATAATTGTAGAGGAGTCAAGGATTATAGTAGTTTAGCTAATGTTCCTCGATTGAAGATCATTCAAGCAGATAATGTTGATGATGAAGATATGGGATGGTAGACTAATCTTAACAGAATAGAACCGCTAGACTCTTTGATGTTTCACTTGTTTTCATAAGGTTTTATTCTTCATTTTAAGTGATTAAAAGATTTTCCAAATTGTTCTGAACTACTCGCATTGAATGAATCGACTGGGTAATGTTGTTCTGTCACACGACAGACAGTCATTCGCTCAGAACAAACATTGTTTATGGTTTTGATTTGAAGTGAGAGGAACTATGATTGAGAGCAATCTCACACCTGACTCGCTCTCGAATACTGGAGATAAAAGCATTCAGATCCCTGAAAAATTCATCCTGATGAAACTGAGTTCAACAACAGATCTACAAATCCTCGTTATCTCATATTAGCTTGATTATAAAAAAAGAAAGAAAAGAGGAAAAAGTAGAAGAAAAAGAAGAAAAAAAAAGAACGAAAAAAAGAGAAAAAACAATAAGAATACAAAAAGAGAAGAGAAGAGAAGAGAAGAAGAGACAGACAAAACCAAAAAACCTAAACAGAATTTGTCAGCATCAATAGAAGAAAAAAACCTATCCTATATGATATACACTTATAACAGCTAATGTAACACGATAAACAACAAGAATTAGCGAATGAATGAACGAGAAAGCGAAAAGAAGAGAAAAGCAGATTAAAGCTATAGGGAATCAATCAGAAATGAAGAAATATGCATTCATCTTCTTTTATTGTTAAGCCATCAACTCAGCCTCTATAGGTAATATTAGTGGCGATGGCGGTGTTGGTGGAGTAATCGTGAAATTCCTTCTCACATATTCAGCAACTACAATCAAAGCAATGATCGTAACAATTAGTAGAGCAATACCATCATGGGTTAAATAATAATCCTCAATTTGAAACTATTCAAAAGGCAAGTTATTGGGATTAACAATAGAGAAAAAAAAGGAGGACTTACCCAAACTCTTGTCATCTTCTCTCTTGGATTAATCAGCGAAGGAATACAACTACTTTCGTCTTTCCTGTCATTCTCTTGCATGATTTCTTTATTTAAGGTAGGAGAGATACTACGATGACTTTGACTACTTCTTTGTGCTTCGTCTGATAGAATGACACTAGGTTTCCTTATCTTCTGAGTAGATCCAATATTACTCTTAATACTCGGTTGAGGGTATGAAGTCGGTCCATACTGACTGCTATCACTACTATTGTTACTTTCAAGGCTCATATGTTTCTCTAAGACAGGCGGCGGAGCATTATTCGAACTTCTCGGTGTGTGAAGTCTTTCTTTCACTTTCTTAAAGAATTGAGTCGGGAAGGAAGCTGACAGCTTCTGGTGATGAAGGAAGGAGGAGCTATTAGAACCTGGTATCCCGGTAAAGATATCTGTTATTAATCGTTTCCTTCGAGCACCATGAGGTGATGTACTCGATGTTAATGATGAAATCGTTGACAGATGATCGTAACCATCATCATCGCTATCATCCTCATCATGATCATGATGATCGAATAAATGATCTTCATCTACAATCTGATAGACCCCTCCTCCTCCTGTCTCTCTTTCTCGTTCTTTTTCTCTTCTCTTTCTCTCTTTCTCCTCATAGTCATTCTCATCTTCATGATCGCTATTATCAGCTTGTCTTAATAACATGAACTTTGGTAAATAATTATCAATTTTATTCAAATGAGAAGAAGAATGATCAGCAGTGGTTGGATCGGATAAGAATTTAATTAATACTCTTCCGTGTAATATAATATTCGGTTGCTCAGTTAATGATATTCGGATTCTCTTTTCTATATCATTCCATGATGTTATCGTAACACTTTTCACTTCTTTGGTATTAAAATCGTTATTACTTGTTCGACGTGACGTTGGTGCTGTTCTATTCGTTGTGAAAGAACTTCGCAGTGATTCGTATACTCCTTCTAATAGACTTTCATTATCCTCTGTATCACTGACATCATTCTGTGGTCCGACTGCTTCGTCAGAGTCACCTTCGTCTTCTGCCGTGTCGGTAGGGAAGAGCACATTCGATGATTGACTTCTTCGTTTATCGAACTCTGAAGAAACAGAGGAAAGCATCACATGATCAGAAGTATGAAAGGAAGGATGGCTCTGGGAATGTGCTTCAAAGGAAGTGTTGTTCGCGATGAGTTGTTCGTGTATAATCTCATGTAAAGGAACAGAGAATCTCCCAACCGTATAACAAACATGATCCCGACCAGCGAGTGACGTCACCACACTAAATAAGCTATTATGATGGTGGTGGTTGTCTTTCTCTCCTTTCTCTTTGTCTCTATCTTTATCTTTTTCTTGTCTTTTCTTCATTTTTAAATTAATTGTTAAAAATTTCTCTTGAAAGCGATGAATCTTCGGATTATAATACAATGTACCATTACATTCAATTATTTCATGATTCCATTGTATTGTTGCTAATTTTGGTACGATTTCTTTACTATCGCGGTTATATAATGGATTATCCATTGTAAACATTGAGGGGTGAAATGTTAATTCTTGATCGGTTGTTGAGAAGTATTTTCCACTTTTATCAATAGAGAGTGACATCATTGATCCGATTGGGACTGATATTGGGTAAAATGGCGCGAGGGCATGATTGTATAGAGCGTTTAAAGCTGCTTGACCTTGTGGTGACAAGGCATGCGGTGGTGGATTTTGATTGGGTGGCGGTGAATTTATAGGAGAACTAACAGGAGTTCCTGATGATGATGGAATGGAGGAGGTAGAGGGAAGTGGAGTTAAATTCGATGTGGAACTACCAAGAGGGGCTTGATGGTGATTACTGTTCGAATAAAAGTTTTCATCATAATCAATCCATTCACATTTTTCAATTTCTATTACAATAATGATCTTCTTTTGTAGAAAATTTATTCTACTAGCACGTCGTTGGATCTTCTTGAGCATTTCTTAAAGATATTTTATAAACATTAAGGAGAAAAACTTTGAACACCTTCACCCAGTGAACCTTTCTCTCCTCTCGAATCTAAAACTTTCTACCTCAGAAGAAGGGAAAACCTTTGAAACTTTCTAATATCTTGTAATTGAAGTTCCTTGGTGGAATAAACCAAGGTGCGCCAAGAGATAGAGATGTCTTCCTTAATAATCAAACAGCTGATCACCCAGCACAACAGCACAGCACATCTGGCTCTTTTTCACTATTTTACAACACCATGTTATGCTATGTTACGAGAGGTTTCTTTTAATTTAACAACACATACGAAGAAAGAAAGACAGAAGGACTTACAAATCCACAAAGATGTATAAGGACTATTTTCAATATTGTTCTACCAACTAAAGTGTAAAAAAGTGCTAAATTTTCTTTTTCGTTTTTTTTCCGTCTTCGACTGAGGAATTTTTTATTTTTTTCTTGTGTTTTGTAAAAATAGGGGGGTATAATCATAATGTGTTCTCGTATAAGACGCTTCTAGATCAGCAATTAATCAACTATCTAACCACTGGATCGGGATGAATAGAATTGAGGGAAACAAATAGAAAAACAAACAAATAAAAAGAGACAATACAAAGCAAAAGGAGCTCTCGAGTTCAATTAACGAATGACGAAACATTAAAAAACAAAAAGATAAGGAAATCAGGAAAATCATTCGACACATTTCCATTTAAATTGAGAGAGAAAATAAATCAAAACTAATTTGATTCTTCTTCTTCCGAGTAATACATGAACCCCATGTACTTTACTACGAGAAGAGAGCGTGAATGAATACCAACAAAACACATCATTCATTCATTCATTCATTCATTAATCTTCGAATTTCTAATTAAATTCCATTGGAGGAAGAGGTAAAACTAGAAAAGGAATTACGATGATGATGGTAATGACCACGAGATGAGTTTGAATCGACTGAGGAGGTTGGACTAGTATGAATCGATGTACATCTTCGCGGTGGTAATTGATCTTTCTCTTTCTCAAAGAATTGTGTTAATGTTAATTCATCGACTGATAATGCAGCAAAATGACGTACAACTTGACTTTCATAAGATGGCCATGTAATTTCTGGTTTAAATTCTTCAGGAATATATAAATGACGTTGTACGATACATAAATTAAGGAATGCATCGTGTCTTTGTCTAAATGCTGTAAAGTCCTCAATGCCTTGTCCTATGTATAACTTCGCTGATTCCGATTCTCCTTCACCTTTCTCGACCACGGTTAATCCATGAGCATTACGAGAAAGTGTAACTAATCCTCTCATCTTTGTTCTTGAGATGGAGTTTAAGTCATTTCCTAAGACTTTCACATTCTTTACAATGGTAATTGCTTCCATTAACTCACGATGGGTCAAAGGACCGAGTAACTTCGCTGCAAGGTAAATTGCAAGTAACAACTACAAGGAGAAAGCATTACGAAAGTCATTTGACGTGACTTATCAATTCAACTTACCTTATCATGAAGCTTCTGTGGGAAGATCACATCCATTCCAGAGCGACGAATACTCGCGAGAAACTTGGCGATAAATTGATCATTTTCAAAATCTAATGGCTTTGCGATTCTTTGACCAACCTCTAAAGGCGTCATCAAAGTCTGATTGGTTTGAATGGCAGAGGAAAACCCTAAGTTTAATGATGAAGCTGGTTGAGGAATGTTCAAAGCTGTTGGCACTGAGTGATGAGAGGCAGCAGCAATTTGTTCAAAGCGAGGTTGCTGACGATTTAAAAGAAAAGAACGACCCTCCTGTTTTAAAGTATTAATATAGTTCATAAACTTCCCACCAACTTCAATATTTCTTCGATGAAAAGGTTGAATATACTTCTCTAATAAGTTCATCTCGCGTTGTGGGCCTTCAAATAACTTCATATCTAAGACCACACCATGCTTAAACCCACGAAACTTGGGAATAAGACATGTCTCATACACTAATCCTGCATAAAAGTTGGAAACTTCTGCTGAGTTTGTCTGAAGAACTTGTTCAGAGATCTCAACTAAACGTTCATAAGAAATGAATTGTTGAAAGAACTCATTGTACAAGGATTGCACAATAGAATAATAAGCTCCAAAAGAGCAAGGACGATTACGAATTAAATGAGAGGTAATAAGATCCATCTTAATGAATAGTAACGAGGACTGTTGTTGATTATATTTTATTATTGCAAATAAATTGTAAAAAAAATATGTATTAGGATTGATTGTTAATCATATCATATAATTTTCTGTTACAGACAAACAAAAAATTAGAAAACAAGAATCGATTTCCAGTTCATGAAGCCCACAAACATCAAACAGCTCTGCACCAACACCTTCTCTTGCCCTCTTCTTCTCTCATAGGAAATAACAAACTTTGCGATCAAAATTTGAAGCGGCCTCTCTCACCACCTTCACTTTCGGCCGGACCTTGTTATCGGATTTATGTTCATTTTCGGATTTTCGTTAACGGAAACCGATAATTATCGATTTTTAACAAAAACCGTTAGAAACACGATGATTTGAAGAATTGCAATTAAATTCTCATTCTCGAAATGAAACGAATTTTCTCATAGTCTTTTGAGTGGGGATCTGTAAATATTGTGAAAATAATTACCATTCGTCTCGTAAAGGGTTTCATAAAGATAATAATCGCGATTCAATATTATATCTGTTCTAGCGACTGACTTCACTTCCGTACTGAGATATGAGGGCTACGCTTCGCTTGAAGATATCTTGTAATGATTTTAGGCGTGTATTTTCTAAGTATACCCAACTATGCGGATGCTTGTAAAGCCTTGAAGAAGCGGTAAAGCAATCACTTTAAATTGTTAGATGGGGTAGGCAGTCACCAAAAATGCGCGGAATTGAAATGAGAACTAAAAGAAACTACAACTTTAATGCTATGAGCTAGCAGCGGGAAAAACTGTTTGAGGAGGAGTATGCTGCAGAGCTCTTACTCCTAATATTATTACACTATTATCACAATCTAAATCTTCGGATCTAATAACTGGACAGATCGTCAAAGATCTTTTATTTACTTAGTCTTCTCTGCATCAACAAGACCGTCATAGACAACTTGGATCAAATCTCCGTACTTCTTCACAGTACCGAACTTCTCAGTTGGTAAACGTAATTTCAAAGCAGCGTCCTTCTTGTTTAACTCGTTCTCAATGTTGGTAGAGATGGCAATGACATCGACAGAGTCAGCATCCAAATCAGCAAGATCAGTGGTGTAAGAGAGCTCATCCTTCTCAATATCTAATTGATCGACGACGATTTTATCAATTAATTCAGTGAAGTCATTTTGGGCAACAGTCTTGACACCCCATGACTTCTCCCAGGAGTAACCATCCTTCAACTGCATGGAGCGAGCATTCATCATTCTGGTTGGAAGACCAAACTGGAAAGCATTGGATGCAAGTAAAACGGCGGCAAAGACTACAAATAACACGGATCACAGATAAGCACAATGCACAAGGAAAAAGCAGCAGAACCAACAACACTTACCGACAAGAAGTAAATTGAAGATCATTTTTAGTAAGACAGTAAACAAGAGACTGATAATAGATGGATGGTATTAATTATTAAAGGGTTATTTGAATAAATATCTTTTATTGTCTTTGTCAATAATGGATGATGATTGTTGCGAAGTGTGACATGCATAGTGCACAGGTACAAACGTCACTCCGTTTACCACTCAAAATCCTCGACACGGTTATATGTTCATTTGAGTTGGTTATCCGTTTCCGTTATGTTCAAAGATTTTGCGCGGTTTCATTATTGTCATTACAAACCTCGATTAACGTTCATTTGTAACAATGAAGTTAATACCATCATCACTGACTTTCATCTTTGTATTTCTGTGGTTACAATTCTATTGTATCCATGGTCATATTTATCAAGTTTTGAAAAATTTGAAAGCATTAACAGTTGATCAATTAAGATGGAGAATATCTGTACAACATTCTATTAAAGGCTATTTACGCCTTAATTTTTATAATGATCCAACAACATGTAGTTCTTTGAACTCTATATATTATTATAAACTTGCTACGTGTATTCATTCTGGTGATCCTAACGCAGTTGCTGATTATGTCATGTTAACTATGGTTCTTAAAGAGAATGAATATCATATTCAATGGACCTATTATCGAGATCCACAGTGTACCTCGATTATTGGTTACCCTTCTGGTGGGAAAATTTTTAAACAAACATGTAATCAAGGGATTACATCAGATGTGGTTGAGATCATTCCCAGCACACCTCCTACCGGATTCACCACCAACACCTTGTTAGTCATGCTTTATCATGATTATGAGATCTGTACTAGTCGTGCTCCTAAGGATGCAATTCAAGCGGTATTTACTCCATTAGGACAGTGTTTATACAGTTATTACGGTGATTTGAAATATCAAACCTGTGATAGTACTGCCTTCAATGGTGTTCGTTACGGCTCAAAAGACGGAACATGCACCAAGAAAACACATCCATTTGATCATACACCAAAGGATCCATGTGAAAGTAAGGATATCAATCTAGATGCGACTTATAATGGATATTATAACTTTATTTGTACTTAATGAAGGGAGGGGAACTGTTTTCATTTAGCATCTCTCCTTCTCTCTTTCTAGTGCATTAGTATATTTGTTAGTGATATCGTGTGTTGTGATGAAATATCAAGAATAATCCTCTATGTGTACGTTGCGGATTCAGTTTCATTTCTTTTCTCTCATTTATATGTGTATGTCTGTATGTATGGGTGTTTTGTGTTTTGTGTATTTTTTGTATATGTGTTCACAAGGTACCTTGTGCTTTGTTGAGATTTCTTTTTCTTTTCTATTCTATGCTATTCTTTTATTTGGGTCAGTTTATATCTATCAATTCTCTCCCTCTCTAAGTGAATCAAACATCACATCAACACAACACAGGTCACATTTCCTCTGCAATCATGGAAGGCGAAAGAACCTTTTTTTTTTTAATTCGTTTCATGCAATGATAAGATAAGTTAACAACTTCACTCTACCAAGTCTCTTCGTGGTAAGTATTTAAAATTCAACTTCTTTGAATCAATTTTTGGGCTTTTGGGTTCGGAACCCGAATTCGCGAAAATCACAAAATCAAAATTTGGTATGGTTTCCTTTAACAGAGATTGTCATACTGAAACAGTCTTTTCTATTGTTGTAGAAATTGAACAAGAGAAGATCAAGAAATGCATCAAAACCTCAAATTCTGAGGATAATATTTGATATTTTGTGCGATTGTGCGAAGAGATTGTTCTTCCACGCCTCTCGAATGATCGCTTTGAAAGAACTTTGAAAACATTAGCCTTGGTCGATTGGAACATCGTATTGTCGATGAAGTCTCTGAAGTAATTCATCTTCTCTTCCTTCATACTTCCTTAAAACCTCCTCGATTGATGAAAGTTTGGAAGGATTATAACGACGATAAAACGCGATTACCTTCTCTCTTATCACTGCTTTATCATCAAGTATTGTTGCTTGAACTACTGGGATTGGTGGAGTCTCAACTTCAGCCTCTTGTATGATGGGGTTGTATGTAGCAGAGGAATGATGACGACCGAGAAGAATCCTCTCAGAAGAATGCCTCCTCCGACGATTTAATACATCTGCAAGAATATTAAATGGTGTTAAAATATTAAATTCAGGTTCTTCTTGTTCTTCCTGTGCTATTGCAGTGTTAATATCAGCATGAAGATAATCTGTCGGATGACGATCAAAGTGTTGTATTAGAAAAAGGAGAGGATGATGAGCCGTCCGATTAATTAAAGTACTATTTCTAGCCCTATTTTAACCGATATTCATGGCAGTTAGGAGTATTGGTGGAGTGTAATAGGTTTCTTACCAGTGACAGTCACGAGAGAGATAAATATGTTGATTTTGATTTAGAATAAATTGATCTAATTCAAAGGTTAATAACCAAAGATTACCATTTATACAAGCAATTATAAATAAAATAGAAAGAAATAAACCAATTGTAAAAGATACTGCATCACCTGATTGACCACCACCTGCACTAGATGAACTTCCTGTTAAGGTGACAATGGTGAGGGACTAGATTAAGAGCGAGGGATTAGAGAAGGTCAAAAAAGACTTACGAACAATTTCATTAATGAAAAAGCAAATAAATCCAATAAATAAAAATAATAAGAAATATAAACGATATTTATAAAATCGAAATAATTCATTAACTTTCCTTGTAATGATACGAAGATCTTCTGGTAATACATAAGGTGTAACATAAGATAGAAGTAATGGTGATAATGGTATTACTTTTCCACGATATAATCGTAAGATTAATACTGTACCAGGTGGGATTTTCCCTGTATCTCTTCTCCTTCGATGATGATCATGTAAAAGAAAATTACGAGAATAATCTCTTTGATAATCATCAACTTCTTCATCTTCCTCTAAATCAACTAAATACGTTTGATCACGTCTTTGATTCACATGACCAGTCACAATTAAGGACGAATTCATTGCTCTTTTGAAAGAAGATGTTATCGTTTATCGTTACAAAGAGAGCGCTTCGTTAATTAACGTTACGTGAAAAGACACAATGTAAAATCACGGTATTTTGGCTATAGCTATACTGTATATAGGCAGTTTATAGATATGATTACAAGGATTGCTGAAGTTCTAATACAATTAATTCAAAGTTATTTATCAAAAGATGATTATCATTATTTAATGAATACATCAAAATATCACTTTCAAGACATGAAACGAAAGACAATCTATTTTACATTAAATGAAGAAAAAAGTTTAGAATATATAATTAATGATGAATTTCAACAACTATTACGAAGTAAAGTAATCAATGGATGGAAACAGATAGCTATTATAGCTGATGTTCTTCAATCACCTTTACATCAAAAAGATTTTATTCCTCCTATTCAATCATTACGACGTAGGAAGAAATTAATGTATTTTCATCAACTACCACAACATGCTATGAATCAAATTGAAAGTATTGCAGTTTTTGAAGATATTAAAACTATCAATAAATTGAAACAATTTCCATATTTCCCGAATCTGAAAGAGTTATATATTCATTATTTTCAAGAGTTAGAAGATGTTAGTAATCTTTCACATCTGAAACGATTAACGATATCTGACGCAGAGAACTTAACAGATATTACACCATTACAAAATATTCCTTTTCTAAACTTTATGGGTTTTAGTGATTTTTCGGTTTTAAATTGTAATAAAGTAGAACAACTCTTTCTTTCTTTCTCTTGTATCACTGATGTCAGTGCTTTTCGGAATATTCGCTCTGTATATATCTCCTTCTCTCATGAGATTGAAGATGTATCACCGCTGTATGGTATTTACGACCTATCCTTAATCAATAACGAAGGGATTGGCGATATCTCAAGGCTAGGTGGCCATCATCGTTTAAGGATGGAAAGATGTGGATATCACTTACAAGGATATGAATGCCTCCTTGGAATTCCTCATGTAATACTAGATAGATGTGATATTAAAGATATCTCAGTATTAAGTCATGCGAAAACTGTTCATCTAACTCGTTGTGGGATGGAAGATGTTAGTCCATTGATAAACGTCAAGAAAGTCTCTTTAATGAACTGTGATAAGATTAAAAACATATTAATATTAAAGGATAATTATGATTTATCATTTAATGATTGTGGTCCTATTGATACTCAATGGAATAATTATCGACTAAAAGTTCATAGAACTTTGAAATATAAATTTATTGAATTTTCTTTTATAATGAATATAAAACATTTAATTCTTTCACAAAGGAATGAATTTACAATATTATTCCATGAAGGGAAAACCTCTTTTTTCCAAAATTTACAATCTTTAGAGATTCATCATGATTCTGATCTCTGTTATGTGAAGGGATTAGGTGATATTCCAAGCCTAACATTTAGTCATTGTCAGAATCTTCGGGACATTAGTGATCTTGGAAGAAACCGAAGAGTTTATCTTAGTGATTGTCCAGAAATTAGGGATGTTCAAAGTCTTGCCACTGTACCTGTTGTTAAGATTGAAAAATGTCGGCATATTCAAGATTATCAATGTTTGCCGAAAGTTCAAAGAATAAAAATTATTAAATAGTAAGAACATGACTAAATGGTGCATTTAAGAAGCCTCAAACTTTTCAACAAATTCCCGAAGATCATCCATTCAGTTTGATCAGAGAAAGCCTCTGTTGCCTCACATCTGATTCTAAATAGTTTAATTATCCATCTTTGCGATAACTGCGATGCAAAAGAGAATGAGTTATGAGTTACAATGATTAAAAAAAGGAAAAGACATATCATGCGTCGTTCATTTCTACGTATCTATAATATGAAAAGGATGTTTGCACTATTTGAAAACAACTATTTAATCATGTAGTTGCCATCAGCATGTGAACCCTGAAAAACAGAAGATTTCTTTCCTAATAACTACAGGACTAACCTATCCTATGCTTTATAAAGGTATATGTTTCTAATAGACCTAAATGACTTATTTTGTTCGTAATTTAACGTGAATGGATTGCCGTTTACCGTTTACGTGGCGTAAACGGTATACTAACGTTTCCGGTATATAACTGCTTTATGCATTCTCCTCATGTCGCTTACATTTTGATGCATTAGTTGAGAAGGATAACGAGAGTAAATCCCTTCCTTCGGTCTTAGTCTT
>VKHI01000573.1:0-15296 GCA_015145745.1 Poterioochromonas sp. DS
CGATTGTTGTATTCTAGGTCTATCAGTAATGGTAACCTGTTGCTGAAGGATTGGGGTTTGAACTTTGCAATTGGAGCTATTCAAGACATTCTCTTTATTCAGATCGCGAAGCTCATCTTATTGTATTACATCGCTATCTTATCAATCAAACCTCAGTTGCTGGAAATTAAACATATCTTAGTTCAGAGTGCGATGCTGAACGTTCAAACTACTTCTGATGTTGCAGAAGATTGCAACACTCCCTCTTCTTTGAGATCAAGAATGAGTTCTGATCGTTTACTGAGGAATGTTTCCTCCCAATCTGCCAGAAGATTCTCCTTAAAGCGCGCTTCCAGCAGTAGACGTGCCAAAGTTATTGATAACCTCCTACTTTCGTCATTATCAATCAGAAAGATGCTAAAGCAACAGTTCCCTCATCATCAAACACAATTTTCCCTGGTCCAACATATGTCTTATACATGTCGCACTGCATGGAAGCATCCTTTTAGGGATTTGTTTATGAGTAAGTTACTCCAGCAAATGGATGATTACGATGTCATTATCATGAGGCGACAAAGAAGCCATCAGACAGGTGTCATAAGCATTTTATTAATCTTTATTCCGATTGCATTAGCTTTGACAGGTGTAACATTTGCAGAGTTGCTGTTAGATATTATATTCCCTTTATTCTCGAATGGATTATTGTTATCTGGGTATTATCTATATTCAGTAGGATTAGTTTATCTGCTCTTTCCATGGATCATTATTATTGTTGTGGTGTTGTGGTATTTCGGGTTCTTTAGGAGAGTCTATAATTATGCATATAGCAGGTCTGATGAGTTAATGGGTGTCAAAGTTGCCAAGTTCAATTCCATGCCTAAGATTATACTCCAACGACAATCATCTCACCGCAAGAACGCAGATACACAGATCGCTGGAAGCACGACTACTCAATCCCCAACTTCGCGCATGGCAACTATTAAACGCTCAGTTCCGAACTTACTCGTTTATTCTTTCCACACCATTCATCGAGGGTTGAAGTCTGTAATCCCAACGATTGCTCGATCTCACCCCTGGTTTCAAGCAGTCCTTGTAAAGCAACAAGAAGAACGTCTAAGTCAGGTTTGGAGGTGCATGAATCTCCCCCATGATCTCCATGGTCGCACAATCCTTTCCACAAGTCACATCATGACCCCAACAATGCCTGACACAGATCAGACAGATCCATCCACTCATTTGCATCATCTGAAGGGCTTATTAAAGGTCTATAACGATCGAAAGATGCTCAAAAATCAACTAAAAGAAGAAAAGAAAGATTTGAACACAAGTTCCTTCGATGATGGCGAGCCTATTATCTGTGATGATTTCGACTTTAAAAGTTCTCTTGACCAAGGGGATGATTTTGGCAGCTTTAGAAGCAATGGTCAGTGGAGCTCCTTCTATCATGTCAAGGGATACCTTCTCACACCTGACACCCTACCAAAACCCATCAGAGCGCTGACAGCAGGGACCACTTACCGCACATCCTCCAATATCTTCACAGCACTGACTAAAACTGCGCTAAAGGCTAAATCTCCTTCCGTCGGTACATATATAGAGCGATGGAAGAATCCTGATACAATGTACCTTTCGGATGCGGAAAACTTCGTCTCACGTCTGTTAGCAACATCAGTGCAGCGTCGAGCACCAATACAACAGCGCTCTCGATTTCCCCATCGTCTTGCAAATCTGTACCTTGAGAAGCGACGCAAGCTCTATTCCATCGATGAGGTGATGCACTACCTCACAACTGCTTTGGTAGAGAAACAGTTGCATGAGCTTCAGTTGTCTCGGAGTTTGAAGAATTTGAATCCAGAGATGGAGGATAGCAGCATCAATGATATGTTTTCTCAGTCTAAATCAGAAGATCAGCTTCATCCTCGTTCTTTCTTGGATAAGTACAGACGATTGGATTCGGATGATGATCGAGAGCGCAATGGTGCTGATATCAATCTTTTACCCTCCTCAAATGACCCTACTCCTTTGACCAGGATAGATTCTCAGAGAAAGAATGAAGTCGATAACATTTTTCAATCTGATTATCTCAAATTAAAAGAGGACAAACAGCGTGTGGAGGATATGGTGACATGTATCATGCTTCGAGGTTATTATTGGCTTGTACATGTCAGTGATCTGAAGATCTTTCTCAAAGAAACCTTGTGGGAAGTGTACGAGCCACAGCTCGCAGTTATCACTTCCTCTACCTCCTCTTCCCTGACAACACCATTATCAAATGAACAGAGAAGATTATTGCTGTCAGAAGCAGAGAAAGAAGAGTTCCTTCAATCTTTCTTCCAATGGATGACGTCATCGAAGGAATATCAGAAAGAAATGAACGATTTCTTCTTGATGACGAACGTTACATCTTCTTATCTCAATCAAAGCCTTTATATCAATTATCAACGTCATAATTATGAAGAATATATATCATTACATATCTTTAAACAATGGTTAGAGAAAGAATTACAACATATTATTAAGATTAAAACACTTTACAGAAGAGTAGATTAAGAATAGATTAAAATGAATATTGATTTAAGTTGTATTGTACTCGTAATGTATTTTATTAATGTATTTTTAGTAGCAAACGATGTCTTTATGTCTTTATTCTTTACTTCTCTGATCCCTTTGTCGTGATTGAACGATATCCTTGTGTTTTGTGGTTAATTGACTGACCATTATTATTATTATCCTTGAAAGCATCGAAGCAGTCGAGCTCATTCCTTCTCACCCATTTTTTTCGCTGTTTTCTTTGTTGTTTGTTTGATTGTTTGGCTGTTTTAACTCTCTGACCCAATCATTCTTTCTGCCAACTTTGTGCTGCAGAGTGCGTGATTTTGATTCATGGCGTCTCATGACAACTGTTATTCGCTAGCTCTGAAAGGCAATAATCCCACGAATGATTCTCATTTCCCACTTTTCTTCCTCTTTCTTCTTTTTTTTTCTCTCGTATGAGTATGTATTTCTTTTATTTTGATTGTTTCTTTTGTTTTTTCTTTAGTCTATAATGTGAGGTAAGTGAGTAAAAGGTTAATATTAGTATCATTTTAGGAAGACGAAGAAAAAGGAAGAAGGAAACAGTTTTAACGTTGCCTCATTAATTTGGATGATATTTAGTTTGTCTTATTATTTTTTTTGACCACGTTTATGCTGTTTGCTTGGATTCTTTCACATTTATACAAATACCTGAACAACTTTTATTATATTCTTTACAACATCATCATACCCTTGTTTCATCGATTTGCTTCTTTTGGATGAAATCGAATCCAATGCAATTATTACAAACAAAACAAAACAAAACATCAGAAAAATAATTTTATTTCAATCAGATTTTATTCATTTCATTGAATCTACTCCACCTAACCCTGATGATATTTCATTCTTCATCTTTTCTCTGCTTTATTGGCAACAATACCACACACTATTACTACTCCTACTTCTTGTTGTGTCTGTACTTTTTTGGAAGAAATAAGAAGATTGATTGTTGTCTGGAGTATATAGTATATGTATAGAAAATTATATTATCATTGTACTACTCGGATAGTTTCTTTATTTCCTTTTCTTTTATCTCAGAATACCCTATGCATCACAAGTCAACCTTTATGCATAAGCATACATGCATAAACTTTATCTCCTAGTTTATTTACATAGACATTTACTTTTTTCTACAGCTACGAACACAAGACAACTATAAGAATAGAGATGATGATGATGATGATGATGTTTTTGTTGTTGTAGACTTTGTTGTTGTTGTAGTTGTTTTCTTTTCTTCTCCTTACTTCTTTAATAATTTTATTTTCTATGTAGTAGTAAAGCTCTCATCTCCTCCTTTTTTCTTTTCATTTCCTTGAAGTTAATTATTTCGCTTACTCCTTCCTTGATAATATGTAATGAAAAACTATCGCGTGGGAGGCACGTTGTCATAGGGTTTTCTCAGTTGAAATAATTCTCTGATTCATTTTCTTCTTTTATTTTTTCTTCGTTTAAAGGCAGTCAATCAAAAAAATTAAATTAAATTAAATTACATAAGAATTGAATTGAATTGAATTGAATTTCTTCTCTTTTTATTGTCCTGAAGAACTTAGGATATCGATACATCATCATTCCAGTACAGTATCGTTCATTGCCTGTGATGATATTATAATACACCTCAGATGAGCAGCGCAAAATTATGCAAAGCTTCTCTGTGTCACATAACTATTAGACTATAGTATATTATAGTATATTATATTATATTATAGTATAGTATGGCCTCAGCTCCTCCCATCCTACCATTATATAAAGCAACATCATTAAAGCTGAAGAAGAAAGGTAAAGTGTCTTTTTCTTTTCTTTTTCTCTATCTTTTTTCTAATTTATTATGTATCACTGTAAGATCTGAATAATAATAATAACTATAACAATAATAATAACTATATTATAGCGATTGTATTAATTATTATTATCTTTTTTTTCTTTCTTTCTTTATATATTGGATTTCAATTCTTAGAGAGAAATATTCAGGTAAGTAATTCCCCCTTCTCTTCCTTTAGTCCTAACCGATTGATGATGGATGATGATGATGGTCATGGTCATGGTGGTGTGTTTAGAGTGATCTTGATTCTCATCTGATGGAAAATGTTGGTGCTCCTAATACAAGGAATGTGATTGTGAAATGGTCAAATTATCAGATCAATGCAGGTCAATTGAGAGGATTTCGGTCAGTCGAGTCAATCCATCCGAACACTTCCCAGACATGATGAGAACGACATCAGTGTCAGTGACAAGTGATTGGTATAATAATAATAGAATGTGAAACCAAACTGAAATTAGATTCGTTTTGGTTATTTTCAGATATTGGTATATCACGAGAAGGTTCGAGAGTAACCTGACCATGGTTCTGAGAGGAGGGAGGACAGATGAGATCGATAGAATTTGATAGATGATGAAGTAGAAGATGTAACATTAAATGTATTGAAGTTCTCTCAGGTTTTCCTCTTTTTAAATTTAATCAGTAAACGTGTTCAGAACGAATTGCTGGTCTTAGGAAAGAAGAAAAGAAACGAGAAGAAACGAAGGGAAAGAAAGAAAGAAAGAAAGAAAGAAAGAAAGAAAGAAAGAAAGAAAGAAAGAAAAAGAGAGGAGATATGTTGGTAATTATTTGCTTCACTTCAATCCCCTTGATAGCATCTCAATGCAGAGAAGTAATTAAAATAACAAAATAAAAAGATCTTAAATTCATTGTGGTTGTCAAAGATATCTTATACATTTTAAATATTATTATTGTTGTTATTATTATGATATGATTATTGATTTATTTATGATGTTTACTATCTTCTTTTCCTTCACCACCTTTACCTTCATTTTTACCTTCATCTTCTTCTTCATCAACTTCTTCTTCTTTTTCATCAAATGAATATAATTTTATTTGATCTTGCCAAAAACGATCTCTTTCCTATACATACCATAGATAGATGGATTATATTTATGTGAGATGTTGATAGTATAATATAGACTTACCGCACCCTCTAACGAGCCCTCTAACTTTGCTGAATGCTCAGAACCTGTACTACTATACCATAATTTATGAACTTCTTCATTATTAGGACAAGGAAGTGCTTTATCATCACGAACATTCACTGGTGGTCCTCTCCTCAACAATCTTCTTTGTTCAGCAAGACAAGTCGATTTCGCCAATGACTCAGTCCACAATGAAAACTGTGTTTTCAAAAGATGTTGTAAACATGTTTGACAAAAACCAGATGGTAACCATGTAGGATGATGATTATTCTCACTCGAAGAATATGGTAAATATTCCACATAATTCTCACCAGTTATATCATCCCAACAACATGCACATGACATTCCTTCTGTTGGAGTTCCATGAGAGGACATTTTCTATCAATTAATTTCTATCAAAGGAAGGTGTGTTTACAAGTTCTTTTCTTATTATCTAAACGTTGTTTGAATTGTTGTGTGTTAGTTGTTGCAGGAACTTCTTGTTTTTTGAGTTGTTGTGGTTCTGCTGTATTGAGAGTTGAGTCAACGGAAACGAAAATGGAAACGAAAACGAAAACGAAAACGGGAGCCAACGGAAGTGGTAACGGAAACGGACAGAGAATAACGGAATTTAAAAATACTTATGAGTATTTATGAGTTTACATGTAAGAAAAGGATAAAAATATTATTTTTGAAAAGATAATATCTATCATATCCACTTTCTGAAAATCAAATGATCTACTTTCTTTTCTTTGGATGAAAGTAAAATAGATCAGACAGTGTCAAAGACACAATAAATGTTCATAGACTGACATCTATTGTAGTGATACAGCATTTCGTAATATTACTTTGCATGGATCAAGGGATCACTTCCATTCCATTCGTCCCAGAGATTAGCTTTCCTTTGTTGTTTTCTTCGACGAGCTTGCTCCCTAATAAAAGAAAATAACTTTCATGTTTAGCTAAGAGTAACACTTTTCGCTTTACCTATACAACTGATTTCTCTCCTTCTCAATGCGAGTTGTATCTGTATTAATCTCTTCTAAAAACTCTTCTGCATGCTTTGGAGTTAATAAACCTTCCTCCACTAAACTTCGAACCATCTCAGCTTCCTTCGCTAAGACCATTCGAGCTGCTTGCTTTGAACGAATACCTGCAACAGTCTGTGCATCCATCTCACTCAGTAGTTTCTTCGCTTTATCCACCTATGCAAAAGAATAATCAAAATCAGAAGAAAGAAGATAAAGAAGGGAGGGTCTCTTACAGCTTGTTTTGACTCATCAATCACTTTCACCTCCTCTGGTGTTCGATTCGCCACCTTGCTTCGTTCGCTCTTCACTGATTTCTCTTTTTTTCGTGCTTCGAGAAGAACACCATGTTCTTCATTCTCATTCTCATGTTCTTTATTCTCATTCTCATGTTCTTCATTATCGTCATCGTCGTTTTCCTCTTCAACTCCTAAGAAACTATGAATTTTTGATTGAGCATGTTCATGTGCTTCAATAAAAGCTTGTAATACATAGACCGAACGTTTTTCACGACGAATTTCTAAGAAAGCTAATGCATCAGTAATCGAATTCCCAGCACAAATACGTGGTAACTTTCTTTCAAGAAACATTAATAAATTCGTAATTGGTAAAGGATCATTAATAAAATGCTCTATACATAGCCAATCCTTGACATAACGGTTATCAATATCTAATTCTTTGGTATTTTTCGTATTTACTTCATCTAAACCAACTTCAATCGAATATAATAAAAACTGTGATGCGAATGATAAACGTGGTAATTTACCAATTTCAATAAAATGCCAATATTTCACTCGTACAATCTCTAAGAAGATCGATCGAATATACATCAATAGATCATATTCTAAGACGGGCGAAGAACCTCTTGCACCCATACTTAAGAATCTTGAAATACGATGAAGTCTAGTTTGTGTGTTATGTGAGTTAATAGCTTCAGGATTTAAACCAACAGAACTTAGCACACGTGACATATGGGACATTTGAGAACGCGAGGGAAGTTTCGACTTTGGTGAAGCTTGTGATCTCTCTGATGCAGCACTCTTGTTATGGAGAGGATTCTTAGAATTTCTTGATTTCCTTCGATCACTTTCATCATCATCATCATCATCATCGTCATCAACATCGTCATAATCATGATCGTTTTCATATGCGAGGACTCGATCTTGAATAATCACATGAGTGCGGTCTTGAATTTGATGATCACGTATAGTATCAGCTAATAATGCTGATGCACGTTCTGTATCACGATATAATGCATCCATATTAATATCTTGTAATAATGTACATGATAAACGTACTTCTTCTAAATCTTGATCAGTAAAAGCAAATTCTTTAGTCATATGCGTAACAACTTTATCCATTTTTCTTTGTAATTTCTTTTTAATTTGATTTGTTACTAATATTTTCTCTGCGGAGTTTGTGGTTAGTAAGCCTAATGAGTAGAGTAATGACTTTGCGGTTGTGCCGTTGATCACAAGACTTAATGTTGCGATGCCTCCGACATAAAAGAATAAACGCTTTGTCTCTGCATCGAGGTCTTCAGGACCACTTTTCTCAACAATCAAAGCTAATGCCATGCCCACTGCCCCTCTAAGACCAGTCCACGACATGAACACAGCCTCCAGCCAAGTACAGCGATGCCCAATACTGGAGACAAATGGATACAGAATAAACACCGTCACTCCTCTAATTGCCATTAATACAGCATATAAAATAAACATATACAGCCAATCAATAGCAACGACCTTCTCCAAGACTCGATGTCCGATGATCAGTCCCGCTAATAAGAAGATCAAGGTATTGAGAGTCCACTCAGCCATTCCCCACACGTTATGCATGGATTCATGGTTAAGAATGATGGGAGGACCTAACCAGGCTACCATCGCTCCAGCACCGCAACAAGCGAGGACTCCAGAGATATCTAAAGAAAACTCTGCGACAAAGAAGATGATGTAAGCACTGCTAATGGTCATAGCGATTTGCATGGTCACATCAGTCTCTTTGAGCGGACGATTTGCAGATCTCAACCATCGCACCACGATTAATCCAGACACGATGCCTAAAGCCAAAGATCCGATGGAGGCAGCGAAGCTAAAGCCGATGATGGCGGAAGCGGTGTATGTCGTGCCTTTGAGTGCATTGAAGAAGATTGTAAACAACACAATCGCTGAGCCGTCGTTCAACAAGGACTCTCCAACAATCAGGATGGTGAGCTTAGGAGAGGCGCCAACGCTCTTCAGGAGAGAAAGGACAGCCACCGTGTCAGTGGCGGAAAGCACAGCGCCGAAAGTCATCAGCAGATTCCAGTTCCAATTGTACGGGAGAATAAACTTCGTCATCACTCCCATCAATGCAGCCCCAATCAATACCCCAGGGCCTGCAAGGATTACTGATTGCGCGAAGGCCACTTTAAGATGGTACCAGTTGAGTGACATCGCCTCCCCGAAGATTAGAGGAGGAAGAAACACATACAACAATAATTCTGCATCAATCTCCACCCATTGATCGACGGATTGTCCAAAGGTATCTAGGATAAGAGCAAAGGTGACGAGGGAAAAGGAGTTATGACGGATGGATCTTACTTGATTTGCCAGAAGCCGTTGAAAACAACATACCAGCTAAAAATACCAATACAGTGTACGGGATAGCTTCACCAAATATTGATAAGAACTGAGTAATCAATACTCCAACAATAATACCGAAAAATAAAAATAATAAAACGACAGCTGGTTCAGCACTTTCATCAGTGTTACCATCATCACCGTCGTTCTCCTGTAATGATTGCGTCAAGACAAACAAACTGAAGACTAACAACAACAACAACAAGTTGAGCAGTTTCATTTTCATCTTTCACAGCTTGAAAATATTGAATTACTGGTCGTGGAATGGATAGAATTGACGAGCTTTCAACTTGTCTGAAAGAAAATTCTTCTTCGAATAAATTTGGTGACTTTTTTTGGTGAACAAAAGTCGATAATTATAAAAGTCGATAATTCCAAAAATAGCGATTGAGTAGTAATGCCTCCATGCCGACAAAACGACAAAACGTTCGCAGAACATTTCCATTCGCTTCGTTATGACTGCAAGAGCAGATTTCGTGAAGAAGATTGAGGATGAGCTTCGAAAGCCGAAGACTGAGCAGAATCAAGATTTGCTAGACTTTTGGAATGGCCAACTCGTGATTTTAAACCCTTCTGATGGAGGTAGGTTGTTTTGAAATTGAATTGAATTCAATTAAATTGTTTGTTTATCTTAGAATTGGCTTCATCAATCTCAAGTACTTTGGCTCCTGCTCTTGTTTCGGCTTTGGTTCCTGCTCTTGCTTCGGCTTTGAGATCTATAATCGTTGGTATGTTCAATTTCTGTTTTATTCCGGAGTAATTTGGTTGTTATAGCTCAAAATAGAAGACATCGAGTCGTTACCGCATCTGGATCTGCCACTGGCATCAACACTCCTGCTTCTGCTGCGATTGGCTTAAATGCTATCCCTGTTGGAGGGGGAAGAATTCTAACTTGTAGAGAATATGAGGATGCTCATCGGTATTTCAATTTGTTCGCTGAGGCGCTTTTAAAGAAGTATCCCGATTGTGTACAATCACAACAATGGAAAATGCTCAATGTTAGGCCGTACAACCGATTTCAAGTTTTGGTTTGATCCAACTGAGATCAAGAACCATTATTTGACCTTTCGACTGAGCAGTGACTGGGAAAGTTATCTTGCTTTTGCTCGTAATGGTGTTGGCGACTACCGTTTGGTTAACACTCCTACTACTTCTGGTCATTTTTCTGTCACCTATCGCCACGAGACATCATAATCGATACTCCAACCACCATATCCAACTACTTGATAGTCTCTTACAGTTCATTTCTCACATTTTTCACAGCAATATGGTTGTGTTAATCTCACGTTGATATACTATGTCATTGGGAAGGTTATGCGCTATTTCGCATTGTTCTTATCTTGATTCATCTTTTTTCATACTTCTCACAATAATCAACATTCTCAAAGTAAAGATCGTTGCAGTGACTAAGCTGCCTGGAGTTCTTACTTCGATTATAAAAGTTCGTTACAAATACAAAATATAAATATAAATATTAAAATGCAGTTTCGCATCCAACTTTAGCAAGACTTAATTCACTCATCTGACTCGCCAGAAATCGATCCCATATTCTAATCTCAACATTTGTTTTCTCCCATTCTGATAATAGTAAAATTCATTCCAGTTTTCAATCCACAAATTCTATTACTGGATGATCGAGGTAAAATTCTCCAAAGCTCAACTTTTCTCCCATTCCATTCTTCCATGCTCCAATCGCAGTATTATTAGATATCACCACTTAAGAGACATTTCTGCTGCTATAACTCATCATTAGTAACGATGATCATTTCTTGAAATTCGCTTTCATGAAATGTGCGGATCCTTGGAAGTGGAGCACCTGCCAACCTGCCAACTGAATCTTCGACCCATTCCAACCACGCACATTGATTACCGTGAGTAATATCATACGTAGTGCCAGCACCAGCACGAGAGAGCTCTCTGACGTTTTATTGAATGAAAGATATGAGTTTTATTCATTCGATAACATTGAAAACATCTTATTTATCTGTGATGAAATTGAAGTAATTTCCAACCTATTTCCGGTAAATGGTTCCTTTCACGAAGAATTCCCAATTTCATCTCCATTTCTTGTTGACTTTGCCTTTTACCATAATCTAACCTTTCTACAGACTTTAGCAGAACTCTGGAAGAAAGAAACTTCTCTGTTCAATCTTCTAAAGAAACCACCCAAACAAAGGTTTGAATTAAACAGAAAGTTGATGGAAGATGAAGATTTATGCTTGATAAGCACTCTGCTTCAAGCATTTCGTCGTTTCGCCAATCCTCAAAGTAACAGCGAAAATGAAAATGATGAGGACTTATTACTTTTTGTTCGTGAAGCCTCAAGCCATTAAGAACTGGATGTTCACTTCCTCCTATTATGGTCGCACTCCCATTACTGAGAAACTGCTTTATCGGAGAGACTGTTTTCCTGGCTTGACCTTATGGAACGACTACTTTCAGGTACTAATCGTTCGTTCTGAGCAATACAAACATTACAATCATTATTTTGGACATGAATACATTATCATTGAGATGTTTGATGACTTTCCCGTCCCCTATTACTATGAAGAAGATTATACAATGAGATTAGATGAAGGAGGTATAGGTCTGGTGAGAAGATTCATTCAATACTGTAGCAAAGAAATCTTCAAATTAGATATGATATGGATGTTAGATGATAATATTCGAGATTGTTATTCGTTTAATGTCTCGAAAACAGACGACAACGTCTTTCAAGATGATGAAGTCATCGAAGTCGGTCCAAGAGACGGTGGTTCAAATGCAATGGAAGTTATTAGCAGGAATGAATTAGGATATATGAAGGTTTTCCTGACAGTCATTGAAGCGATTGAAAGGATTGTATCAACTGAAGATAATGAGATTGAACAAAGAATAGTCTCTGAAAGAAAGTATAAGAAAGCCAAAGAACTAGAGAATGAAGATCAAAATACCTTATTAAGGAAGTATGGTGAAGAAAGTGATGAATTAATAGAATGTTTATATGACTTTATTGGAGGGAGAGATGCATATGGAATAATTGGAACAAGTCGAGCATTAACAACACAGCAGATGGTGTTGAAGGAGCCTATCAAGGTCACTCATTCCATCTATTCATTCTTCCTGCTAAATATTAGTCAATGTGCGAGGTATAAATTATTTTACCCTCCGAGACCGATCTGGGAGGATGTAGAGATGATCCATATGATGGAAGATAAAGGTTTGATTTGTTGTAAGTTGCAATTATTCGTCCATTATAAGCCACCTCATGGACTTCGATCAACGAAGCCAAGGGTTGTGACTCCTCTCCCTCCGCCACCACCGCCTCCTTATGAAGGGCTAGCAGAGCAGGGATGGTTTGAAAACTTCTCGATTGTTCATTGGAATGAAACCAGATCAAACGGAAAGAAACGAGCATTTGATGAGTGTCGGCAATTTAATGCGGGATGAATACTCAACCTCATATATTGAAGATCCGTCAGCATGTGGTAACTTACTTCTCTTTGTTCATCGTAATCCATTTGGTGAAGATTCTTATGGAATTCAAGAATGGTTGATATTTATACTTCAGAATAAAAGGAAAAGATGACTGCTCATCAGTTTCGTCGAATTTTATTGATTACTTTAAATGATTTCCCACTAATGGATGATCCTGATGAGACTAACGAGACTGATGATGATTTTGTTTTAGAGAGAAATGAAGAGCTTGAAGGAGATCTTCGAATTTTTTATTTTCAACGAAATCAAAATAGAAACAGATTGTGAGGTTATAAGGTTATCTTTCAAAACTTTGGCATCAAGATTAAAGATCATTGATTATTTCGCACCGTCGATGAGAGGGCACTGCATACGATATATTTGGAGAAGCTTGCTAGGTTTGAATTCGAGCATTTAGATAGAAACTTTCAGGTGCACTACGACTTTAAGGAAAGATTATGGATCGCTGATTTAGATATCAACTTACAATCATTATGATAGAGGCCACCGACGTTGGTCACTAAAGAAAAACCGCTGACAGTGGTTGACAGTGTAGCGCCAGTCATGCGCAATTTTGCTAATAGGTGTCGTCATTAATCCCTCGTATGAATAGCGTTCTTTTCTTGGTAAGCATAGATAGATCTATTTCCTTTCTCCTTGATGTTTGTGTTATTATTGATAGTTTACAAGCTCTACTACAAGCAATTCACCGAACTTGACTGCCTTTGAATTTCAATCATGTAGATGTTTTCCGTAAGACTTAGCTCATTAGCTTATGTATTTTATTAAACAAGGTTATTTATTACTTTTAACTTAAAGCTTTCTGTAATTTATACTTTTGAAGGATTTACGATGACACACGATTTTCACTCCAAAGCATACAAGGATTGCCTTGAATAATCAGAAGGTATCATCGGTAATATAATCGATTCCGACATCTCGAAACTTCATCAGTTGGAACGAAGGATTTATGTATGTAAAATCCAAAATCTGAATCGCGAGTAGAAAACGTGCTTTAGTGTACTGTACAATCTGGCACAAAGTGCACAGTTCAACAGTCAAACCACTCGCAAAAGGATTTTGACAGAAGTGGGATTCGAACCCACGCTCTTTCGAACTGCGGCCTTAACACAGCGCCTTAGACCACTCGGCCATTCTGCCAAGATTTTATTTTTTGCGTGAATTTGTTTATTTCTAAATTCATCAAGGTATCATCTATCATCGTAGCATTCTAAATATTAGTCGAACGTGATGGAATGTAGAGGCCCAGTATAAGATTCTGTATTACTTTTAGTAGCTTTGAATGTGAAAAATCGTGAAAAATATCTCTGCAAAATTTATCAAAAAAAAAAAAACTTTCAAAGCTATTAAAAGTAATACAGATCTTATTGACACTGGGAAACGAAACAATGTCCCGAAACTTTCTACTCACTGTTGAAAAATCTTTATTTCTTGGACTCTTTTAGGCAGAAGGCAAATCAAATCATTCATTAATATGTTATTTAGGATTAATGAATCCTGACGACATTCGAACACTTTTCTCTGTCACGAGATTGAACCTATTCCAATTATTAACCGAATGCAATTACGCCAAAAGGCCTCTTGAGTTAGAATCAGAAAATAAGGAAGAAAATTTTAAAAGACTGTTCCCGTTTCTTTGATATAACTTCATCTAGTTCATCAGCATTATCCTCTTCTTCTGTTAAATTACATACGCCACTGAGTTCAAAGGTTCTGTAAGACTACTCTTTACACTTCATCATAAGACTTCTTTTTAGACATCCATACCAAGTGCTTGCGCATTTGGGGTGGTTGCACTTGAGGTGCTGTTGAATGTAATTGATTTCCCCATCATCAACATTTGTAATGTAACGAACTGTACTACTTTAACGCCTATTTTATCTCTAGCAGCCGAATGTAGGTGATGTTGCTTTTTGGATATCTGTAGCATCCATTCTCGCGCCATCGGACCTATGCGTCCAGTCGTTTCTACTACAAAGGGGTAAAATGCGATGAGAGAGGCTGTATCATAAAATCGCGTCATAAATCGCTCGTCAAAGCTCGTCATAAATCGCGACACTTGTCGGCATACTGCATCGTGCCGTTGTTTGTAAAACCATTGAGCTTTCTCGCAGTTGAGGAGGTGCAGGGCTCTGTCTCGTTCTGTAAATGTCTTAGGCAGGGTCCGCTGGTCAGGTAAGTTCGAGTCCACCAGGCACCGTAGGCGGAGGACCAAACGGTATGCATCATCATTGTTCGTAAATTTGAACTCTCCGAATAAATACTCACCCTCTCCTAATAGGAACCTCCCCGAGCCACGAAAATCTGAACTCAAAAACCAAGCTTGCCAATTTTGCACTGGGGTAATTCCCGTAATATTTCAAAACGCTGCTTCTCTTGTATGGATAGAGGTGCGCCTAGTAACCAATGGAGGAAGTCATAGACCATTTGGTCGATTGAGTGTTAAGAGGTAAGCCGTGTTTCCGTAATTCATTCTTAGCGGCGTGTACGGTAAGGTCTACCTTACCACAGTGCACGATCAGATTGACGTCATCAATAAAGGCCATCAGCTGTCCATAATATCCGTGTATTCAGCGATCAGCAGGTAAAGTGTGCATCTAAGTGTATCCTGGATCTTTTTAATACAGGTTGGAACGCAAGACAGAAAAACATAGAAGACAAGGAATTGCCCTGC
>VKHI01000575.1:4119-19678 GCA_015145745.1 Poterioochromonas sp. DS
ATTAAAGAACGAGCTTACCTCAGTGAAGGATTCAAAAACCCGATAATTCGTTGAGTAGTAACGACAAACGTCCGGAGGGAGAACAGGAGAGTTTGTCTCTGGATCGACAAGGATTGTACGATTAGGAAGAAGTTCATTAAGAAAATCCCATAGAAAGACATCAGAACGAATAGAATAACGTTGAAAGTCCTCTGGGAATGGTAATTCAGGTAAGAAATTGGAATTTCCTGTTGGTGAATCTTGTTGTTGAGGATCAAAATTCTCATCAGCAATTAGGAAAACTCCAACTTTATCCTCTATTCCAGTGATTCCACCTTTTCGGTTCGGGTTAGGAGGAAGAGAATGAGTTCTTTCCACCTCTAACACATGGTCTAGATAAGCCCAGCGAACCTGAGTAAAGTCCCATAAATTCCAGTCAAATGCATTCCAAGAGTGACTACGATCGATTAATGAAAATGCAGTAGGGAAACGATCCTTCTTGTAGTCCCGATAGATTGTGGAGAGGTTTGTGGAAACATCAACGAAGGGTAAGCGATCACAACGTTGAAACTTGGAGCAAAGTGAAGGAATACCATAAGACGCCGATTTTCCAACTTGGAAAGGATCATTATTGGTCTTTCTCTTTTGATCAACAGGAGTTGAAACAATTGGATCTTGTTTCTGGACCACAAGATTGTTGTCTATCTTTTCCACACAAATCGCTTCATTTTGGGTTGTTCCAAGATCTTCCTTCACAAATACCCTCACCAATGCATTTAAAACATGCGTTTCATGAAGATAATACACAAAAATAATAAATAATTGAAGTAAAATCGTGAAAATACTCGTAACAATGGATGGATTCATCTTATTTTGGATTTCATTCCTTTCCAGAAAAAAGAGCAATCAAAAGCGCTTTTCCCTTTTTGGGAAACTAGGTAAGTCGGTCAGTAGGTAGGTGAAGGAAGCTTCTGGGAGTCGTTAGGAATTCAACGGATATGATAGGAGAAAATAGACCGTTAATGAGGCATTATCTACTTGTTTAACGCGACAAAAATCCGTAAGATCAGCTCAACGGTCTAGCAAATCCAAGCCAATAACGACTCTTTTTGCATAACGAACGAACGTACAAGAAAATTTCTTTGGTTTTAGTGACCTTGAAGAAGCTCTAGTATGGACAAGAAGTCTCAAGCGCTTATCTTTCGACCTGTTAACTCTATTAAGCTAAATAACTACAGCAATACCCCCAAGAAAGGATTAAGCACAACTCAATCTCTTGAAGACTATAATAGTGAGAAGGAAAACAATCAAAATATCATGTTATCATCCACAGCCTTTCTCTCGCATTCTTGTGATGATAGTTTCCCAGAAACATCGACTACGATCGAAGATACCTTTACTCCAACTGCTAATTCTCTGTTTTCCCACAAACAACGATCAGTAATCAGAAAGGATTCTGATCTATTCTGTGAGAATATTAACTATTCGATTGATGAAGCATTCCTCTCTTCAACAATTGATTCGCTTGATCATAGCGGAAGTTACTTTTCAGCAAGTGTAGATATCGTGGACTATCCTGTTCGTCCAAGTATCAGCGAGACTGCTTATTTAATGAATTCTTACTCAACTGATGAAATGAACTCTGTCAGACAAATTCCTTCTCAAACAACCAATACTATGATGGGAGCGAAGAAACTCTCATTGATTAATCCTTCTGCAATTAAAGGCATTTCTGTTCGAAGTACTTGGCAAGTAACAAGCCCAACTGATCGTAATTACATTATGTCCCCTTCCAAAGCTTTGAAAAGGAAGTATAAAAGTCGTTCCCAAGAAGAATTTGGCGATATATAAGAAGTTACCCCACATCATCTGTTTTTTTTTAGTTCCATGCAAAATAATATTTGCGAAACAATCCCCTCTGCTTTTACTTTTAGTGGCTTCTCTGTTCTTCATACTATATGTTAAAAATTGAAAGATGATGGTATTGGAAATCACAAGCAAGGGTTTGGCCTACTCTACAAGAGATTTTCCTTCCTTTTCTCATAGTTATAAAAGCGTTATGTGTTATGAAGCTAACCTTCTTTTTTGTTTCTTTCTTGTGTTTCGATTTTGCTTTTCGTTATTGTTTGATTGTTTGCTTGCTGTTCGTCAAGCTTTTCGCTTTTCTTTCCTTTTCTTATTTCCACCTTGATTTGTTGCTTCGTGTGTTTTCTAATATCCAAACCTAACCCTTTTGAATTTTCTTCATGCACGAAGAGTAGGTCATTTAATTTGTAATAGAAATCATCCTAACATAAATACTAATTTAAACAATATTATGGATTTTGCCCCTTTATTGGTTGGTTCAAATAGTGGCAGTAGTTGTCGTGAAGATATATATACTCTGAGAAAAGGAGGTTTATTCTTATTTTAATAAGAAATTGATAGCGACTAAACCAATCATCAATTTATTTAATCAATTTATTAAATCTACAAAAAAATATGATGATAATATATATTTTTCTATTCTGAATATTGGGAAAAAAATAGAAAAAATGACATACTCCACTACACACGAGCAATTGATGGCTTCGTTGAGAAAGAGAAAAATAAACCAAAAATAATCTACCTTAATAATTATGAAAGAAGAAATAGAAACAAGAACACAGATATTAGATCAAAGTGTTCAGTTTCTTTTCTGAAAGGAAACTCTAAAGATAATCGCTTTATATATATATAATATGTAAATGATATAATAGATTCAGTTGTTTCTTTTGTTTGTAAGTAGTATAAACTATCATAAGACAAAACTGTTTAGACTATTAGCTCTTATTAACAAAAAATTAATTATAATCATCAGAATTACACAAAATTGAACAAAATATTTCCATTCCCCTTACATACATATAAACAACACCATACACGAACATCCACGTAATCTCAATCGTTAATAAAAAGCAACTCATCAAATAATCAATAAACCGTTTAACAACATTGTCTAATGATATCCCATACATAAGAAAGAAAGCAAAAATCTAAATTTATGAACAAAAGAAGAGAGAAAATTGTTTGTTTTCGTTTTTTGTTTTTTGAAATGCGAATGTATAGAATAGAATCAATAGATAGATAAGGTGAAAATATTTTGAAACGAATTTCAAATCACTTCAATTTCAACTGTGCACTACTAGTGCATCAGAATAAAATACGCATTTCTTACAGCACATACATGTCTGATTCCCAACAACATAAAAAAGAATGTTAAATGACAATAACAATTCTCTTTTAATAGTTCAGAACAGAACTATGATCACTGCTAAATTGTTCTCTCTTCTTCTCTGAGCAATCTGAAAGGATCTTTCGAATATCATCAAAACTTGAAAACGAATCATCGGAAGATGCTGTTCGTTCTGAGGAGGATCTTCTTCGGTTACATCGTAGGAATCTTCTAGGACCGAAGGATTTACCACCACCGAGCTCAGCATCGTTTTCAAGATCAATAGAGAGGTCTTCCGAGGAAGTATCCCCATAATTATTTAATAAATCATCACCACCCTCTGTGGTAATATCGTCAAGATCAATGAGTTCTTCTTCAACAGCAATAATGCTCGTCTTTTGTATGAAATTTAAATCATCCATATAATCACATATCTTCTGTATTTTAATTGACTCTCGTTCTAATTCAACCAAATCTGCACACCGATAACTTCTCTTCATATTTGTAGTAATAATAGTACTAATAATTTTAAAATAGAAGGGAAAAAAAAATAATGAAATCAAACACCAGAACTATCTCTTCAAAAAACTTCAACAACTCCTCATTCAAGTGAACCTTTCAAATTGTTTGTATTATAATAATTCTTGCATTCATCAGTATAATTCCTCGAGGAAGTTGTCTTCTCTACTTAGTTCAAAGCGAATCAATCACCAGCAATCTCTATCAAGACAGAGAGTCACAGAGAGAGTTGAGAGTTGATGGTGAAGTTGCATTCGTGCGCTGCTGCTAACATCACTCCCTGGCCACTTGACATTGAACACCTCACTCACCGCCACCTCTTTGGTTGCAGTAGATGTCTGAGAGGTGGGGAAGGAAAAGGAAACTTCAGCTCTCGATAGGACAGATATACGAAATCGAATTCTTGTAATTTCATTTTTTGAGTGAGAAAACGGAATGAAAAAAAAACGAGCAATGTCACCACCAACGATCCACGCACTGCGTAAAATGGACGCCAATTCTTGAATCGGAATTAAATCGCAGAGTGTAATGAAAACTCAAACAAAAACTTTGGGTTAAATATTAGATGACTCCAAACTTAACCGCTCCTCCTCAAGTGGTCAGGTAGCTATGAGGATGCTGGAACTTTTTAGAGAGGAAAATCAATGGGACGCGTAGAAGCTGATGGACTAAACTATTTCCCTAATTTAAAGCAATTTCGAAAGAAATCGATTAAATACTTTCTCAACATCCTCTGGTGGACATCCCATATCGTCTATGTTAAATTGAGTCCATTTTCCAACCATCTTCTCGATGGCGCCTCGATTAATAGCGTTCCCTTTAACCAAACGGCCTACAACTGTTCCTAATAGCTCAGGCGCCTAAAACAAAATTATGTCAAGAGACTTACAAAGTAGGAAATCCATCTTACCTGAAGGATATCTACTGATGTGTCAACTAACTGCAATAATGGTGCGTATTGTTCAACTGCCTTCTCAACAACGAGACGGTTAGTTACTAACCAACTTGATAATTCACCATCATCTAAAATTGCTAATAATGTATCTCTTGCCTTCGCACTACTAGAGTTCGAATATTTATCCAACAAAATTTGAATAAAAAATCCTGTGTGTAAGAAAGAGCTTTCCTTCAATGTAGCGGTTAATTCGCCAACTTCGATACCAGAGAGAACTTCATCAACAGAGCTCTCGACACCTTTGCGAACCTTGCTCTCAGAGTCAAATTGCAACTTATCCACAGCTTCTTCTGTTGGAACAGCTGTTGTGCTTGGAGGAGCAAATTTGCCACTTCCTGCAGAGGAAGGAGGAGCCGCTTGGCGAGCAGGTGGCTCGTTGCTGCGATATCGGCGATCATCTCCACCACCTCGGCCACCGCCACGGTTATAATCACGTTCGTCGTAAGAGCCTCCAGCAGGAGCTCCATATCTACCACTTCCACGGTTATCCTCTCTTCCACCACGGTTATCGCGTTCGTAAGGATCTCTTTGAGAAGATGGTCGACCACTGTTACCGCCGTATCTATCACCACCGCTGGGACCTTCCTGGCGACTTAAAATTCTAGGAGCATTGGAAGATGAAGAAGCAGATGGAGCACCGCGTTGAGAAACAGGGCGGTCCTCCTTTTGTGCTGGTTCGGCAGGTGCTGTAGTAATCGGACCCGTACGCTTCACCCAATTATTACTTCTTAAATCAACAACAGCCTCAATTCTAAATCTAATACGTGAAATCAAATTACGATCTTTTGATAATAATTTTAATTTCTCAAAATATTGATCAAATTTCTTGACATAATCAGATTTTTCTTTATTCTTTAATTTTTTGGTTTTTGTTTCTAATGTTTCACCAACTGTTGATAATAAATCACATAATAGTTCTAAATCTTCTTCATCATATGACTGTTTCCAATTTGGTGGATGACCTAATAATTCTACGATACAATCATGCATTGTCTCGGTATTTAATAATTTCTTTTTATATAATTCACCCACAAAACGAATATTTGCTAACATACGACGCTTAATCTTTGTTCGACGTTCTAAAATATCAGCTTCTTGGATTTCATATTCATCTTGTGAAATTGTCGCACGTTTTGCACGTAATTGCTTATACTCTTCATCAACTGCCTCGAATAAACTCTCATCCTTGACAGATTTCTGGAATTCGATCTCACAACTATGAGCTAAACGACCACGGAAAGATAATTCGGTCACGGCATCCTTACTCGCCTCCTTGTCAGAGGTGAAAAGGCTCTGGGATCGCTGCTCCACTGGAACAGCGGATTCAGGCACATAGGTGACAAACCACTCGCCTTCGTTCTTTTGAACAATCTAAATAAAATGAAATCATGAAAAATTTTAAAAAATAAAACGAGAATAAAAGACTTTTACTCACCTTTAAGAAGTGGGTTTTGGAAAGGAGGATTTCTTGTTGCTTGATATTTGAAGGGGAGATGGAGGATGGCTTCATCACAGGAATTTCAGCTGTTACACTTGGATTAAATACATTTAAAGCATCTTGTCTGGAGTAGTAAGGGCCTGCAGCTTCTTCTGGGAAAGTAAAATCACGAATCCAGAAAAATTCACCTTCCTCCACCTTCACAATTGTGAAGAAAGTCCATGCCGATCGCTCTTTTAATTGTAAACATAATTCAGCATACATTTCAACGAATGCTGTATCATAAATTGCCTTCTCAAAGATTAATTCAACTACTTTATCTAACATAGCAGTATTCTTCAGTGATAAATCTAACAACTTTTGACAAAATAAATCAAAAGTCTTTGGAGCAATTTGATTTAATATTAACATGGCTTCATTTGCAAGAACTTCAATTGGATCTAACTCCTTCTTCTTTGGAGGAGGCACAGGAGAAGCAGGTTGCTTTCCTTTCTTTCCACCATGACCACCAGTCTGTAAAGGTGGAAGAGCCTCTCTAGTCCAACCAGGAGCTTCACCGGTAGAAGTTGGGGTTAAGTCACCACCATAATTTCCACCGCGACCCTCACGTCCTTCGCGTCCACCACTAACACCCCCGCGACCACCTCGAGGATAGTTTCCACCACCTTTTCCATGACCTGACGAGGCACCGCCGTCAGCGACATAGTTGATACTTCCCAAAAGACTTCTGTTAAATTCACCATCAGGTCGTAAAGCAAAAATTTCTTGCTTGGTATAAACCTTCTTCGATACTGGTTGTGCTAATTTACCATGAGCATGCGATAATTTATTACCTTGGACCAATCTACGACCGAGTCCGGGTTGATCAGCAACAGGGGCAGGTCCTTGTGCTGATGTATCAGCCTCTTCCCAATTTTCTGCTTGTACTTCCTTCTTCAATCCTGGAGGAGCGAGACTTGCTTCTTCCTTAACTGGCTTCTCCACAGGGAAACTTGGTTGATCAATTTCCTTAACAGGGGATGGCTCATCAATCGTTGGGGCCCTAGCTTTCTTTGGTCGTGCGACCTCGACCGGTAAATCGGGGATAACTTGCTCTACGGATGGAGTCGAGGCGATAGGAGCTGTCTCCACCTTAATTTCTTCGACCTTTGCTGACTCCTCGGTTACCTGAACTTCGGTTGGCTTGTCGGAGTCGGCCTTTTCTTGGCTTTCGGTAGCTTGCTCAGCAACAGGCTGCGAAGGTTTAGGAACTGGGGCGGATTTTAATTTGCTCAGATCGACTTCAACACCTTCCTTGGTCTTAATCACAGGGCCTTTTCTCTTGGTGGGAATTTCAATCTTAGGCTTCACCTCTTCTTGTGTCGGAGGAATGTCAATCGCAGGTGGAGGCACCTCAGGTTCAGGCTTGGCAGCGACGACTGGAGTTTGAGATGGAGTGCTCGTGGTAACCACTGGTGTGGTATTCACGACAGGAGAAGATTGAACAACAGGGTTGGTTGCGACAGGGGGAGCAACTTGCGGGGTGTTATCTTCAGGATACTTGCCAGTAGAAGGAACATTAGTGTATGCAACGTTGGCAGTTGTTGCGGGCATCTGGGAAGCTGAATAAGCGTATGGGTAACCTTGCACCGCGACACCACCAGCTTGATAATACTGCGGGACCTGTTGATATGCCTGTCCATAATACATGTAATACTGTTGTTGCTGTTGTCGAAGAGTTTGGTAAGCTTGCCAGTGTTGCCACCAAAAACTATGTTGATCAGGAGTAAAATATTGAACGAGGTAAGCTTGAAACTGCTGTTGAGGTAAAGTTAGTAATGAACCGTATTGTGCATAAAATTGTTGAGTTTGTTGTTGTTGCTGCTGTAAATAATACATCTGTTGTGGTGTGTATTGTGTGGGCTGCTGTTGGTAGGCAACATATTGCTGCTGTTGGAGTTGTTGTTGCTGCTGCTGTTGCTGCTGTGGTTGGGTATTTGCTTGATTGTTTCTAGGAGCGCGATTATTACCCATAGATCCATTACCTCCCCACGAACCACTTCGATCAGTTCGTCTTTGAGTGTTCGGATCTCGAGTGCCTCGAGTACTATTGCGGTACTCTCTTTGATCACCATCACGATTGAATTGAGGGCTTTTCTCAAGATTTTCAGCAGACACAGTGGCTGAAGGGTCATTGGAAATAGCTTGACCGGTAGTATCATTGATCACAGGAGTAGTCACCTCAGGCTGAGCAGGTGGCTGAGATGTAGCAACTTTCTCAGGTTGTGGTTCTGGCTGAGGTTGAACTTTCTCTTGAGGTTGTTCGGGAGCAGCCTTTGGTTTCTGATCATTGCTCTCGGTCTTGACACCTAAAGCAGAACGGTAGCTATGTTCACTCGTAACTCCTGTCATCTGACTTGTAGTTTTCGTTGGAACGAAGTGAGATTTAGGTGCATCACCAGGATGCTCTTCAGGAGGAGCAGAATTAGTTCTCACAGGAACATGAGCCTAACATGGATATGTAAGAAACAGATTGTGAGAACGAAATTTGAACTTACAGGTGGTTTACCACCAGCTGCGGCAGAGAAACTAGGCTTAGTCGCTTTAGGGGCAGTGCTCGCTAGAAGTAGAATCAAATATAAGTTTTCCAAAAGTATATAAGATCATTATAGAGTCATACTTGTATTGCGGTTGGCTGGTGAGGTTGAAGAAGTCGTGGAAGGACCGGTTTTAGCTGGCTGTTGTCGTTGACTGGAGTTGCCAATAGAAGTACGATTTCCTACATCCGATTTATGGCCAGTTGAATCACTATTTCGATTAGACATATATTCGATATGTGATGGTTAATAATTGTAACTTCGCTTGCAAAAATTTCTGATTCAATGATCAGAGTGTATGATATCAATCTTATACTTTGACCAAATTAGAATATGAAAATCCCGTTTGGTCTTCTTCTCTCAATTTCCTTGTCTAAAAATTTAGATAAAGAATTGAAATAAATAGAAGAAAAAAAGTAAAATTCAATAAAATTGAATGAATTTAATAGATTAATCTGATGATCAATCAATTCAATTCTCTCTATAACATGCTTCCTCCCATTCACTAAAAACAATCCAAATTTCGAATTTTCGAACTTTCGTAAAGTTCTTTTGGTAAGGATTTCCTTAAAAATCTTGATTAAAACAATTGCTTTCAAGTGGAAGTAAAGGCAATCAATCAAACATCTTCGTGCAGATTATCTTGAAACCATTTTAAAAGTAAGAAAGAAAAAATTTTGAATTGAATCTATTAGAAACCGCTGTTATTTAAAGTATCTTCCTTGTGTGGACGAAAATCTCGAGTAAAAATTGATTTCTTTTTTATTTTCTTTTATTCTTTATTTAAGAGAACAAAATGAATCGGAATGATAGTGATCTATCATTAAATACACGATCACGTTTATTAGGTAGTAGTGATCATGAAACATTAATTCGTGAAGGAATTATTCCATCACCAAAAGTGAATGAATTATCATCAAATCCTCGATTAAAACAATTAAAAAATTATTTTTCAAATAATATTTTCTTAGATGATGAATGGCATTCAGAAGAATATTTACATATAGGATATGAAGAATTAAAAACTGCTGATTCATCATGGAGATTACGTGAAAAAATGCGCACCGTTGGTGTTGCTTTGGTAATATGTTTAAATATTGGTATTGATCCACCTGATTTATTTAAACCTAACCCATGTGCGAAAAAAGAATGTTGGTTTGATCCAACAGGACAAAAACAGAAAGGATTAGAATATATTGGTAATGCATTACAGTCGCAGTATGAAAAATGGCAAGCAAAAGCCAAATATAAACAATGTTTAGATCCTACTTCTGAGGATTTGCGTCGTATATGTATGAATTTAAGGAAAGGATCACGTTCTGACCGTTTATTATTTCATTATAATGGGCATGGTGTCCCAAAACCTACCAAAAATGGTGAATTATGGGTATTCGGTAAACATTACACACACTACACACCTGTTGCAATCTGTGAATTACGATCATGGTTAGGTGATCCTGCCATTTATGTATTAGATTGTTCTGCTGCTGGTTTACTTATACAACATTTAGTTGATAATATGACCTTAAAGGATAGTGATTTAAATGCTTCTTATGATTCAGAACATCCTAATCTACCGACAACACCGAGTAATCATCACTTACGTGAAAATAATTCGAATTATTCTTTTATTTCTCAAGCTGCATCAGATTCTGCAACCATTGTATTAGCTGCTTGTAAAGGAAATGAACAATTACCATTTCATCCAATGTATCCTGTTGATATCTTCACTTCTTGTTTAACTACACCAACGACTATAGCCATCAGATGGTTTATACTTCAGGTAAATCAACATTAGTTCCTTCATTTAATAGCTTTTTATAACCACTTCCATTTTATAGAATCCTTATTCCATGCATGGAGTAAATCCTGATCTTGCGGAAAGTATTCCAGGAAAAGATAATGATCGTAAAACACCTCGTGGTGAATTAAATTGGATATTAACTGCTATTACTGATACAATTGCATGGAATACTTTACCTGCATCATGTTTTAAAAAGATGTTTCGTAAAGATTTACTTGTTGCATCGCTATTTAGGTAATAGATACATACAGATACCTCATCACTCTATTCTAACCTTCATATACTTAGAAATTTCCTTCTAGCGAAGAGAATAATGAAAAGCTTTGGTTGCACACCACAATCATGGCCACCAATGCCAGATACTACCACACATTCATTATGGCAATCATGGGATATGGCATTAGAATCCTTTTTAACACATTATGTCTCTTTACAACGTGGTTCCAGCATGGTAGATTACCGTAATAATATGCCATTTACGATGCCAACCAACATCTCTTTCTTTAATGATCAATTAAGTGCATTTGAAATGTGGTTAGAATTTGGTACAGTAACATCCTCACCACCACCTCAATTACCTGTTGTATTACAAGTATTATTATCACAATCACATCGTATGAGAGCATTACAATTATTAAAGAAATTTTTATCATTAGGTAATGATGCAATCCGATTATCATTAATATTAGGTATCTTCCCATATATATTAAAACTATTACAAAATCCTGCTGATGATATTAAATTAACATTAATATCAATTTGGGCAAGTGTGATAGGATTTGATTCATCCTGTCGACAAGAATTAGTACGAGAGAAATCACAGTTATGTTTTATACAAATATTAGGTAATAAAACCATTTCATCATCACAACGTTGTTTAGCAGCTTTTGTATTAAGTGAAGTATGTAATAATTATAAAGAAGGACAACAATCATGTTTACAATTAGGTTTACATCGTACCTGTACAACAATAATCTCACAACCTGAGGTCATGAATTCATCATCATTAAAGTTATGGGTGTGTCTTTGTTTATTTAAATTATGTGAAGACTTTTTATGGGCAAAATATCTTTGTTTAACAGAAGCTGGTCATACCGCACTGTATCCTCTTCTGATTGATCCTGACCCAGTTGTTCGTACGGCTGCTGTCTTAGCATTAGGTGAGCTCTTTGGTGCAAGCGCTTTAGTGAAGAATGCCAATCCCTCTGCCTCCACACCCGGTGGAAGTAATTATGGTGGTATGAGTGGTGGTGGAGGAGGTGGTCTTAGTACTCCGGGAAGTCGTCCACAAATGAGGAAAACCCTCTCATCAACATCAGATGACTTTGCATCGAATATGATCGTAGAAGAGAAAGTATTAGAAGAATCAGAATTACAATTAGCATTACAAATATTAGAATGTTGCACAGATGGATCCGTTATGGTAAGATTAGAAGCAGTTTACGCATTATCAAAATTTTTCATTCAATCAAGTCATATTGATTGTATTAAACTTGTTGCAAAGGAAATTTATTTGAAAAATATTGAAAAGTCAAAACATAATAGTGGTACCAATACTAACACGACAACGGGCAACACTATTAGTGGTAGTATGAGTATGAATGTGAATCTTAGTGGAGGTGGTGGTGGAAGTATGAGTGCTGCAAAGATGTTAGAAAGAAGAAGTACATCACCTGGATTAGAGAATAATTTTGGTAAAGTTGGTTTAATTTATCCATGGCATTTAAATCCATTAGAATCAACAGAGATTACAAATAAACTAGAATCATTAATTAAATTACAATTACATTTAGATAATAACAGTAATCAATCGTTAAATGCTGATGATGTTAATGCTGTTCCTTTTGTTCAATTACCACCACCTGCTTTTACTACACCAGGAAGTAATAATATCAAGAGAGATCCTTTAACGGAATCACCTGATCTGATGAATACTGCAACTGGAGCGAATAATACTACAGCGAATACAGAAGGAGGCGGGAAGAGTCCAACACCTGATCTTGCTACTCTTATGGCTTCAGCATATGTCAGACTCTGGTTAGCTCTAACTGAAGTTCAAGGAAGAGATCCTCATTCATTAGTGGCACAAGCAGCAGCAACCATACGATTTCGTGTTCATGCATTAATTAGTATTGATGAAAGAAATCAATATCAACAAGATCGAACACGTGCTAATTCTGCTTCATCTTATCAGATGACGAACTCTAGCATGTATTCGGAGGCTTTATTAGCTGCTGCAGCAAGTGGTTCTTATTCACCTTCTACGAGTGCTACGATGAATTATCTGACTAGTTTACAAGGTACAAGTCAAAATAATGGTAACAGTACATTAAATATATTAGAAAAACGTTTAAAGAAGAGTGTTACTGCTGAATCGCTCATGGGAGGAGGAGATACTGGTGATCATATTCATATAAATACCGGAGATGACTTAGTACCACCTTCCTCTTCTTTTGACATGATGAATACTGCTCCACCACTCTCACCATTAGGGGTGGTAGCAACATCAAATACAAGTTATTCTTCACCAAAGTCCATGAAAGCAAGAAACGTTAAATTTACTGCAAATAAATTACCAAAATCATCGCCATTTTTAACACAACCAGAGAATCAATTAGTAATGGACAATAATAACAATAATTACCATCATTCCTCCTCCATGAATAATCTTCATGCTTATAATACGAATACTAATGTTGGTATAGCTGGAGGAACTGCATCAGGTGTTAATTCACGTCGTAATAGTCGTGCAAATAAATATTTCTTTCTTGAAGCATTTAAAGATTATTCGCATTTAACTGAAGATGATTTATTAATCTGTTTTTCATCCAATCATTATGAAATCGTGAAAAAGAATTATATGGATGGTCATAACGCTAATAGTACTACAAACAGTATGATATCGTCTTATGATCCTTATCAAGATCCTTTGAGTTATGAATCGAATCAACGTTCATACCGTTTACAACGATTACAAGAAATGTTAACAAACGAAAGAATATTATATGAAATCTTTAAAGATGTTGAAGATCGTCCTGAAATGATGTTAGAAAGAAAGAATAAACAATTATTAAATGAAGAACAACAACACAATAATGGTTTATTAGGGGGAGGTAGTGGTAACAGTGGAGGAGGGGGTGGTAGTGGTAGTAATACCAATGCTAAGAATAATATTGGAGGTACCTCTTCTTCCTCCAACACATTAGCATTATCATCATTACCACATAATTCTTGTAAATTTGAACAAAAGAGCACATTACGTATGGATAGTCCCATGACAACATCATTAATCATGTTTCATGCTTTTCAAGATATATTAGTTGTTGCAAGTGAATCAACGGCGAATATATGGTCATTACAATCACATCATCGTATTATTGAAGTGAAAAATCGTCATACATTAAAAACATCATCACCTAATGGTTATGAGATTGGTGCACACACCCCTAATAGAAGTACACGATTACCCCAAGTAACAAATGTCTCCTCCAACAATAACAGTTCATCGTCCAATCAAGAGAATTCATTATTTGCACCAGTTGCATCATCCCGTATTACATCAATGATATGGATTAATGAAAGTTATGATCCTTTACTATTATTAGGTAGTGATGATGGTGTGATTAAAATATGGCGTGATGTTGCGTCCACTGATACCATACAACATCATCATCAAACGTATAGTTCCAGTAATATTAATAACAATAATAGTAATCATAGTGGTAGCAATATTAATAATGAGTCGAGTGGTGGTGGTTCACCTGCATTAGGAGGTAATAACAATAGTCATTCGAATGCTGCTAACTCTATTGAATTAGCGACAGCATTCTCTGCATTACCTGATATAGCAGAAACGTCACGAGGTTCAGGTATTGTTGTTTCATGGCAGCAGACTGCTGGTACATTAGTTGTTGGTGGGAATAGTAACACAATACGTGTATGGGATGTAGGACGTGAACAGAATGTCCGTGTCTTTTATACCGGTGTTGAAACTTGTTTAACTGCAATGGCTACAAACACTGTTGCTAATGGTTTTACACCTACTACAAACAGTCTATCAGATTTAAGTAATTATGGTGATAGTAGTGGTTATAACAGTGCTAGTCAGCCTGTAACCTGGACATTTGCTGGGTTTGCTGATGGTTCTATTGCTGTCTATGATGAAAGAGTTCATTCGAATGGTGGACGTGTACATTTTTCACATACACATGGTACATGGGTTAATTATGCACATTTACGTGCTGATGTACCAGAAGTTGTCATTGGTTCAGTACGTGGTACCGTAAAATTTTGGGATTTAAGGGCATTAAGAACATATAAAACATTAGAAGTACAAAAATCACCATTAACGTCATTAACTGTCCATAATCTATCACCAATATTAGCTGCAGGTTCACATGCACAATTTATTAAAATATTAACATTATCCGGTGAACAATTAGGTAATGTTATTAAGTATTATGATGGTTTCTTAGGACAGCGGATTGGACCAGTATCTTGTTTAGCATTTCATCCACATAAATTATTATTAGGTGCAAGTTCAACCGATGGGATTGTATCGATTTATCATGCTGCAACAGATAAATAAATCAATAATACGTTATCCTCTTCATATCAATTTATTAACATATTTAAAAGTTCTTATCGATAGATATTATGATTATGATTATTTTTATTGTAAGAGAAATGAAGATTCTTTCTTCTTTGTGTTGTTAGTGGATGGTTGATTTATTTCTTTTGTTTTTTGTTTCTTTCGCTGATTGTGTTTTGTTTATTTTCTTTTCTTTTCTTCTTTTTTTCTTTCTCATAATTTGCCAATTTTATTATTAAATTTAGCGGATCATCGTCATCATCGTCATCGTGGTAAAAGAGGCTGATAGAAAGGGATGAACAGTCGCTAACTCGAGAAAAGGATTAACAACACACAGAAACCATTGTGATAATAAATTTCTATTTTACTAATATATATAATTGTAATAGTCTATAGGAGTCAGTGAGTAGAGTAGATTTTTTTTGAAGCATCTTTCTTAACAATTAATGGCTTTTCATCCTCCCTCTTTCATATTGTTGCATTGCTGACAACTCTAAGTTTTAC
>VKHI01000576.1:0-19637 GCA_015145745.1 Poterioochromonas sp. DS
GTCTGTTCGATGGTGATGATGATGCGGATATTTTCTCCAAATCCAAAGCTAAATCATCGTCGAGTGGAAACAAGAGTGTGAAATCCTCTTTGTTCGGCGACGATGATGATTCCTTTTTTGCCCCCAATTCAACAACCTCTTCCACTAATCGTCGAAAAAGTTTGTTTGATGATTAGTGTGGGAAGTAATTCCACAAATATAAAATCTACAGATTCACTACTAACAAATTAAGATCTCTAACGGCGCATTCACTCACGAATCTAAAAGTCTTGCTGATGTCTTGATTCCATTTCAGCTCCAACAGTTATATGCACTCGCTCGCGGTAAAAACAAGGGAATACTGTTTTAAGAATAGCTTTTAATGGAGGATCAGGAGGAGCACGTCCACCATGCGTTGCTTTGTATTCTTCTATTCTCTTTAAGTCTTGGTAGTTTTTAATAACTTGAAGCCACACCCTCTCACCTAAATCAACATTAGTTTCGAATACACATAATTACAGTACTTACCAAGGGTTTTACGTTGCATCATATCCTGGAGTCTGAAAGCAGGAAAAAGAACTAAAGGATACCGCCTGTCGAGTTCCACAAATTCAGAATAGTCAATCAATCCATCCTCATTAACATCAAATTGTTCCAACGCGTTTTTGAAATTATTTGGAAATGAGGGCGAGGCATTATTCACACATCTTACAGGAGAAATCAAGCAAATGCAAAGAAAGAAGATAAGAGACAATAAAGCAACATTTGAACACTTACTTGCACAATTCCACGAACTCTTTTTCATCAATCGTTCCCGAACGATCAACATCAAAACATTCAAAGCAAAACCGCAAAATCTCATCCTTCGAAAACATGCAATAGGTCGCCAGTACTCGTACAAACTCGTCAAACTCTATTGTCCCTGATTTATCAACATCAATTAGAGCAAAAAGTTTGTCAGTAAAAGGCGAACGAAGTTCTCCAATCGCCTCGAAGAATTCGTCAAAATCAATATTTCCAGAACCATCAATATCTATTTGATCAAATTTCGCCTTCATCCTTCGAAGATGCCATTGTTTCAGATCTAAGGCCTGTGCTGCTTCGATTGCACGAGGATCCTTTAATTGCACATGACCTACATAAAACCCGCAGCTGAGCATAAGTTTTTCGTATAGAGATCGGTGCTTTGTTCTTGAATGCTTCTTCTTCTCATCTCTCTTCTTCGACATATCATGCGATCGGCTTTTCTTTCTCTTTTTTTCACTCTTATTCAATGATTTGTCTGACTTTGTTTTAATGATCGGCGGAGGAGCAGAATCGGATCTGGACCGACGCGAACTTTCACGCATTGGGCTCCCAGATTTTTCCCCTTTCTCATTCATTCGACTTTTAGAAGTGCTTTTCTCACCTCTTTTCGTGTTGCCACTTTGATTCCCTGTACTTTTCCCCTCCATTTCACACCGAATAGTCACCAGATAGTTGCGTTACAAGGTCTGTCGTATCGAGCGAGGAGTACAGCGAAATCACAAAAATGACCATACCGATTACCTACCGATCAAACTTAGTATCGATTATCATGTCGTCCAGAAGAAGGAGAGGCAAAGACAACATTTCGGACAATGCAAGCAGTGAAAGTGACACAAATTCAGATGATGTGAAGATTGATACAAGTGGTAGCGGGAATGTGCGTCTTGTGTATTCCACAGAAAAAAAGAATGACGCGCCCACAGCCAATCTAAAATCTAGTAACATTGACAGTAAGAAGTCGTCCAAAACTCAGCTCGAAGATCCAACTTTGGTTCCTAAAGGGAACTTTTTTCTTCATGATGATCGTGATGGAAGAAGGCAAAAATCTGGTGTTCGAATAGGAAAGCCTAAAAAGTTCCGCAATGCTCCAGTTTCACGGTAAGGGCAGAGAATTTTCCACTTTTTGTAACTTACTCCTGTAGATCCCAAACAATCGACGAAATAGAATGGAAGCACGATAAGTACGAAGAACTTCTTGAGAAAGATAGAAAACAACAAGTCAGAAAGAAAGAAATTCGGCACGAGAAGGTTCCGAGGTTTAATCAAGACAAAGTTCGCCAACCTTTTCAACATTCTACCGCTTCGTTCCGCGTTACAGAAAATTCTGCCACTCCAGATGTCGAGGAGACGCTGAAGACTCCAAGATTAAATCCGTCTGCGCAAGTGTTTCAACCTAAAATTTCTCAACACGAAAATCGAAAAGGCGATGATCACCTCCGTATTTCTCAAAAAAACAGCCATTACAAGAAATATGACACTTCCTATACTGATTATCCAGTGAATAATTACTTGGGATACGAAATATCTGGTGATAGTCTTCCACTTAACGGAAACGAGTATCCTCTTTATACAGGGACACAGAATCCAACTCAACATTATCCAATGTACGACCCCAATTTGATGTATATGGCTGACACCACCATTGACGCTGCGATATGGTATAATCCCGAATTACAAGGCGGATCGATATATTTTCAACCGGCTGGAGCGCTCCACATCGGTCATTTTGAGTCCTCGGAAGTAACCGTTGATGAGTTGAGCAACTACCAAGAGACGAGCTGAGGAAAATGGTAAATGGAATTTGTATTGTGCTTACATTGAGCAAGGGGTTGAGCTGAACGTGGCGCAACTGTTGTATGTATTCCTCCAGGGTGTCGTAGAAGTTGTAATTCAGAAAAAGTCCCCCTCCAAGAGTGAGAAACGTAAATTACTTTCGGAGGAAAAAGAGACTAAACTCTTCATACTCTTCTCCTCTTCTTCTTCTCTTCGTTCTTCATTATGAGGGTCTAACTTTGGCGGATAGTTCTCACTTAAGCCGAACAGCCTCCAAAATTGATTGCAAGCTTTTGGCTGCATCAGCAGAAATATGATCAAATATCCGATACTGGCTAAAGGCATTGTGAGTGCCATGACAATTTGAGCCGCAAATTGTCTGTCAGTGGTAGTTGGAGGGTTCAAATCGAAGCCATTTGAATCATGGGAATTGTATTGATATTCCCATTCATACCAAGCGCAACCCACTCGAGAGACACTTTGCACAAGCGGATATAGAAATAGTCGGAGCGACAGGGCACTCATTGATGTTTCGGACAGAGACTTTCTTTGTTTTCCAGATCCAGTTCTTCGAATTTCGTAGGAAATAAGAGCCACCAAGAAGAAATTTAATCCGATTGACACGAGCTTTAAATAATAATAAAAATAAATAACCGCGATATCTGAGTAGATTTTTGAGTTGCGACCTTGCAAAGATACCAAATAAATAACGCAATCAATCAAAGCTGGAATGATAACGATAGAAAGAAATATTAAGAAGTTGTTGAAAACGCTTAGTGTGAGCTTGAAGTAAATGACATAAAAAGTAATTCCAGCGACTACATTGCTAAGCAAAGAACTAACGATACCTGAAAATAACTGTAATGTATTGGCGATAATAGTCAAGTATTTATCCCCCACATTTACCACTCCAGGAAAGAAAGTAATATCATACACTAACTGAAAAGCGGCCATCATAGTAATGAGAAAGATGTACTCGTTCCATAAATTCATACGCTTGATTAAAATCAACATCAAAATTGAAAAACTTGAGCTAACTATAGTTCCAATTAAAACCAAGCTGACAAATACTTGACAGTGTAAATTATCTCCAAAGATCGACCCCATCATAAAGTTTGAAGTTTAAAGTTCAACTTCTCTTGATAGAGCAGGCCACCAACAAATGAGTTATGAAGAAGGGTCAAGTGCTCGAGAAAGACAGCAAACCAAAGGAACTTGGAATTGGAGTAACAACTGGCTTTCCAAAATTGAAGGAAGGCAGGAAGAATCTTGAACGTCAAAATGTAGTTCATGAAGATGTGATGTCTGAAATAGCTCAGCTTTTGTCCCCGAAAAATATTGAATTTTTGGTAAGGTTGAATGAGAAGAATATATCTGTTGCACAATTTGCTGGTGTTGATGACAACACACCTCCTGTGAAACGAAAGAATCTTTCCTTTCAGAATACTGAAATTGAATACTATGATGAATATGGAAGAAAAATCGTTGACCGAAACCAGTCTCTAACTGTGATTCTGAAAGCGCTGGAAAGTATTTTGTGGATTAAAGATTGTAAGAACGAATCGCTTCAAAATTTTGGAGTTCGTGTATTGGCCGAGTTAGATGGGCATGTCATCGTCTTTAATACTGACTTTCATGACGAGTCTTTTTCAATTGATCAACTTCTCAAAGTAAGTGTCTATTCTGATTTATTGATCTGAAAGATTGATTTTGATTTAAAGTATCTTCGATCAACCATCTTCCAACAAAATCTTATTGCGAGTCGAGTTTTAAAGGAGATATGTCGCATCAGAAACACTGTTCTCGGTTTGGAGTTGTCTCCTTTTGGCTTCTCTGATATTCAATCTAAATCATTAGCTGAACTGGCATTGAGTTTAGGGATTGATGTGGCTTCCATTTTACGTATAAGAACAGTGTTCACCTCTTGTTTGCGAGTGGCGAATGAAGTCTTCGTCAATATGCTGGAATCGCGTATTGTGGAACTTGTTTTCACCGCCATCGAAGCTATTAGTATCGTTCATTTTCCAGTAGAATTCCCCAATCTATTGGTAAACACCTTTTTAATGGCTCAGGATCAACGTTTAACTTATGAAATTCTGGCGACGGTAAAGTTTGCGCTTTTTAATGAAGTCGAGCTGCTTCGCACTCAGTTCTTTCTTCTTATGTGTTCTGATGATATCAACTTTGGTCAATTACCTTATACTTTTCCTCTTTATCGTAGACCTGATATTACCTACGAAGAGGCCAAGGTTCGCCTTTATAACAAACTGAACAGCGATGAGGTTTCTCTAGAAACTGCTTTCGTAAAATGCTTCTTCCGGAGCGAGGATTTTTATCGCAAGCTTGTAAGGCAATTTCAAAGCGCTCCTTCATCTTTAGCGAGACTGTCATTCTTCTCAATTTGTGCCTTCACGCTATACCTCGAACCGAATCAAGCCAAAAAATTGAAAGAGATTGTTCAAGCAGAATTAGTCTTGAACCTTCCTAGTATCATAACTCAAGCTACTCTAACCGTCAATTTTTTATGTCGAGGCATCGTCGCTTCCTTTGTGACATGGAATAATTTACTTGAAAATCTCAGGGGTGAAACCTTCACAATTTGCTGGATTTTGCGATTGTTTAGATCTCATCTATTTCTTCGAATAAATGGGCATTTCGATTTTACTGATTTGTTTTCAATGGAGGGAGAATTTAGTATTGATCAACTTCTTTCTCTTTTTCAAGGGAGAAGTCATTCCGATTCGAAGTTGATTTGTGCTCAAGTATTTCGGCTTTTGGAAGTCAAGATTAGCAGTCAATCTGCTGCGGAGAGTATGTTTGAGCGAAATTTGTATCAAATTTTGGTGAAAATCCTGCGTTCACTCCGTTCATATTTATTTACAGAAACCAATTTGTCTGTCGAAAGTTGTCTTTGCTACGCATCACTTTTTTCTCTTATTTCCAAATCTGTTGGCTTCTCTTCTGACGGAAGATCTCAAGATCAACTCGGTGGGAGTTCTGAGTTTATGAGCTTATTTCTTCCCCAGTTATGTTTCGAATTTAATTATCAAAGACAAGAAACCAATGAATTTATCCCAATTATTCATGAATTTTCGCTTCAAATATTCCCACTTTGTCCTGAAACTGAAGATGAAGTCAGCGGGATCATACATCTTTTCGATTACTATTGCAGTCGTCAAGTCCTCAATCATTACCTTTTTGATAAACCTCTCCCCATGGTAGGCCCGAATCATGCGACGCTTCGAAACGGCATAACGAGTTGGATCTTAACTTCTATCTTTGACGTTTACGAACAATGCAGACTTCTAATGAGCTACAAACGGATATCAAATATTGAAGAGTTGATGAAGATAATGAATGCCTCAGAAACCACAAATTCTCGGGTGTGGAAACACCTCTATAGAAGTTTGATTAAAGCTATCCTTCTCTATGGAAATAAGCATTCATTACTGCTTTTTGAAATCAAGGATCTACACAAAGTCATTGATGTTTTGACAAAGAGTGCGACTGGCGGATTCGATTTGTACGCTCATCTGCGAAAGCTAGAGGAATCGTACTATGTCCCTGTGTATTATGCTCTGCTTTTCGTAGATTCGAAACTCTTTCTCAGCAAAGCATCAAGCACTACTTTATCAAATCTCCTTTATACAATCACTCTGGATCAATCATCACGCTTTGTTTGTCTAGACAACAACCTTCTTGAGACCTTATTTGACAATTTAGCCGAGCGTATCATTCATTTATTTCACACTTGTAACGAGCGCGAAATCCAATTAGCACTTCAGCAAGTCGCCGACTACCAGTCAATTAATTCTCAGTCGCGGCTCAAACACCGTAAATTACCATTTTCAGTCTCCAATATTTTAAATGCTCTTTTGGAGGGTAAACTGCATCCTGAGTTCGAGTGTAAAATGACATTGCTGTTCATCATACCTAAAATGTTACCTGGGGTAAGGCGTTTAGTGTGGGATCGAATGCGAGATCGGGATGCACTAAGACTTTGGGAAGATGCTGAAATAGTGAGGAACATGATTCCAACTCTTTTAGAAGGGATCGCGATTCTCTATGAAGAAGAAGAAGAGTATGTAGCTCATCTTCAGATTTGTAATGCGGTTTTGGATTGCCCAGAGTCCTTATCGATCGCTCGACTTCTTGCTTGTTTCTATATGGTAATATTTTTCTACAAATATCAAGGCACTTCTGGTTCAACTGGCTTATTACGCTATTTTCAACGAAAATGCCTCTCGAATTCTCTAAAATTCCAGTTCATGTGGTTTGCAGTTTGTTTGCATCAAATCAAAATGAATTTTAACGAGCTCTCATTCGTACTTCACCAAGCTTTAAGTTACGATTGGAATGTTTCTCCCCCCCAGCTTCCGGTGATTGCTGCTCTGCCAAGTCCTTTACATGAAATTCTGGATAAAGCGTAAAATTAAAAGAAATTTTATAATTTTCAACCAAAACCAATGAAAAGGAAACTAGAGTTTGAATCAACCTCAAGCGATGGAGTCAACCCCATTACGCAACGCAGTTACTCGCAAAGATATTATGAAATCCTTAAGAAGAGAACGCAACTTCCTGTGTACGAATTTCGACAAGAATTTCTTGACAAAGCAACAAATCATCAGGTAGTCATAGTTGAAGGTGAAACAGGAAGTGGTAAAACAACTCAAATTCCTCAATTTCTGTTGTCTTTGTTAGGAAGTACAAAAGTAATTGCGTGCACTCAGCCCAGGTTACCCAAGAATGACTTCGCCACATACTTTTTTCTAATTTTTTGTTAGGCGTGTGGCCGCCATGAGTATCGCGAAGAGAGTTTCTGAAGAAATGGACGTTGAGTTCGGAGTTCATGTTGGTTATACCATCCGTTTCGAAGATTTTACTTCTGCCTCAACTGTATTAAAATTTTTAACTGATGGTATGCTCTTACGAGAAGCGATGATTGACCCGAAGCTCCAAAAATATTCCTGTATTGTCATTGACGAGGCCCACGAAAGAACATTATCTACCGATGTTTTGATGGGTCTTTTGAAAGACCTTCTCGCGATTCGAAAGGATTTAAAGATTGTGGTGATGTCTGCGACACTTGATGCGCTTAAATTTCAAAAGTACTTCGATGGGGCACCGCTCCTGAAAGTTCCTGGTCGCACACATCCTGTCGAAATTTATTATACCCCCGAACCTGAACGTGACTATGTGGAAGCGAGCGTTCGCACTGCAGTTCAAATTCATCAATATGAGGACGCTGGTGACATACTGCTCTTCCTCACGGGCGAAGAGGAAATAGAGGAGGCGTGTAAGCGAATTCGCTTTGAAATAGATACTTTGGGGGATAAAGTTGGTCCAATCGTTGTTTACCCGCTCTATGCATCTCTACCTCCGAAACAACAGCAAGATATTTTCAAAGACGCTCCACAGGCGCGGCGATTAGGAGGCCCGCCCGGGAGGAAGGTTATTGTGAGCACGAACATTGCGGAAACGTCGCTAACTATTGATGGAATCGTCTATGTTATTGATCCAGGCTTTTCCAAGCAAAAGGTAGGAAAACATCCTCTTAAATGTTACCCTTGTTCGTGTTTATGGCTGACATCAAAATTGTCTTTCATTGTTAATCGAGGGTCAAATCTTTAGCTTTGTGCACATTGAGTTATTTGTCACTCTGATTTTTTTATATCACGAGTGTTGATGCTCGCAGCAAAATTTGAAACTTCAATCCTTCGATCTATGTATGTTTAACCTTTTTTCCTTTATCTTGTTAGATCTTTAATCCAAGAATTCGAGTGGAGTCCCTTCTTGTCTCACCCATTTCCAAAGCCTCGGCGCAGCAAAGAGCTGGAAGGTAATTATACCGAAGATTCAATCATTTTTAATATATTTATATATTCCTTTTCCAGAGCTGGAAGAACCAGGCCTGGTAAATGCTTTCGTTTATACACAGAAAAATCTTTCCAAGATGAACTGCAGCAGCAAACATATCCCGAAATTTTGAGATCAAGAATGGACACGGTTGTTCTTACTCTCCTAAAGTTAGGAATCCAAGATTTAGTGCATTTTGATTTCATGGATCCTCCAGGTTCGCTTGGTTTGATTCTCTCGATCTTTTTCACACCTTCTTTTCAGCTCCGGAGACAATGATGAGGGCCCTTGAGCAATTGAATTACCTCGGAGCATTGGATGACGAAGGAAATCTTACTCAACTTGGTAACAAAATGAGCGAGGTGCCAATCGAGCCTCACCTCGCGAAAATTTTATTAGTTTCGCCAGATCATAGCTGTTCCAATGAGGTAGATGCAGAATCGATTTTATTTCAAATTCGTTATTATTTCTGTCTAGATCACAAGCATACTCGCTTTGTTATCAGTTCCTTCAATATTCTCACGACCGAAGGATTGCGTGAAGGAAGCGGATGAAGCCAAGGCGCAATTTTCGCACAAAGATGGGGATCACATCACTTTGTTAAACGCTTATCACGCCTATAAGCAGAATGCTTCCAGCAAAGATTGGTGCTATGATAACTTCTTGAATTTTCGCTCTTTGCAAACTGCGGATAATGTTAGAGAGCAATTAGTACGAATTTTGAAGAAGCTTAATCTGCCGTTGATAAGCACGGACTTGACACATCCTTCATATTATGATAATATACTGAAATGTCTCAGTTCTGGTCTTTTCATGCAGGTCGCGCACCTTCAAAAGCAAGGCTTCTACCTGACAGTTAAAGATCAGCAAGTGGTTTCCATTCATCCCTCATCTGTCATAGATAACAAACCACCTTGGATTTTTTTTCAAGAATTCGTGCTCACAACGCGAAATTACATCCGCACTGTTTCAGCGACACGAGTGGAGTGGCTTTTAGAAACTGCGCCGCATTATTACGATCTCGAAAATTGGCCGGAAGGAGAAACGAAATTGGAACTCGAGAGAAATTATCGTCGGATTTTGGGTCGAAAATAGAATCAACATTATCATAAAAGTGTACAATTTTACAGACCGAATTTCCTATAATACAAGCTTGCCGTCCTAATAATTTCCTAATTCATGTACAGAAAGAATTGCAATAACTTAAATACATTAGAATCCCAGTCGCATTGTCAGCCTGACTTCCGAAATTCTTTTTTGAGAAATAAGCATTACGCTGCATGAAGGAGCTCATGACTCTTTGAGCTCCATCACTCCCGGCAGTCGTAGCTTGCAAACAGCTAGGGTCAAACATAAAGCGTGAGACATCTTCGTAAAGCCAGTTATCCCATACGCCGTCAGTGGCAACTACGATACAGATTGTCGAGCTCTCGAGAGAGTCCACCAAATCTGTTTGACACTCCGCTAAAGAGCGAAAAATCGCTTCCAAGTCAATTTTCTGAATTTCAGGAAGATGGGTAACACCTAACAACGAATCAGCAATACAATCACTAAAGATCCATAGATTCAATACCATATGTGTGGAGGTGCAAATCTCCTAAAGATCGCGTGAAGGCCAAAGCATCTTGATATTTGGCAGATTTGGGGGTCGAGACCAAGGAGGCCCATTCCTTTCGAACGTTTTTGTAGTAACTATCACATTTGCGTGAGATGAGAGACGAGGAAGACAGAAGTAGTATCGAACCTTCCTCTTTGAGAGGGTACCAGCGTTAGTGAACTGCTATCAAAAACTGGATTACACAAACTTTTATCATGGGTGGAGGAGTCGTAGACTACAAAGAGAGCCGGTTGGGAGGGATCATCTTCGCGATGCCTACATCTTCTTAAACGATTGAACTCATAGGCACTTTCTGGAGAATGCTCAGCGCTTAAAACTAAAATTTTATTCAAAAACTTGGAAGGATCTTCAGTTTCCGCAACACGAAAATCATTTGCGTACTGATCGTCAATCCCACCATACGCAGGACAAAACGCAGCATCAACTTGGTGCTGTAGTAGAGATTTGTGGAGAACAGGTCGAGCAGTGCAAAGAATGGCGGTGCTATCCCCGACATTGGAGATGTACAGGGAGTTCCCGACCAATGCTACAATCGTGCATGATGTACCACCATGAACACAACTCCAGTAGTCCATTTGAGAACGTCTCTTCATCAAATATCCATCATCGCTTTCTTTAACTTGGAAGCCCTGCCGTTCAAGCTCGGCTCGAAAAGCTTGTCTAACACTATCATGCCCGATTTGATGCGCTCGCACCAACGATTCTACTGGGTTAAGAAGTAACGATGTATATTCACCTTCAAAAAACTGAAGTAGGCTGATTTTGGCAGCTGTCGCGGCAACTTTTCCCACTTCTCTACCATGCCCATCGAGCACGCACAACACGATCAAATTAAACTCCCTACGAATCCATACAAAACTTTCGTCTTGATTTTCTTTGCCACCTCCAATATCTGTTTCATATCCTAACTGAAAGCGGAGACTTGGTTGTTGAGTAATTTCAAATTGGGACATGTTGAGGAGAAGACTGTGCGCATGGGCTGCTGCTTCACAAGCGTTGCATGGTAAAATAAAGAAAGTTTCATTATTTGAATCTTGGAGAAATGGAGGATGAAGACATGATCGATGCGCTCGGGCTTGTGAAAAGCCTGATCGATAAATTTGAAAATCATTCTTTTTCTGACGAAAGGAATGAAACTTTGAATTTGCTCCAGGTAATGACTTCGCGCAGTTAATTTATGGGGTTTTATTTTGAGTAGGATCTGAAAAACTACCTAATGCCAAACACAACCCAAACTGAAGCTCCTTCTTTAAATGAGATTGAAGAGCGAGGAAAGAAGGTGTTCATGGAGAATAATTTGGATCTCAACGAAAATGAAGTCGATTACTATGAGGAAATGGTTAACGATCTTGCCTCACGTCTTGAAGAAAGCGCTCTTGAAAAAGACGCACTACAGGAGCAATGTGATTCTTTGAGAGAAGAAATAAAGGTCTCTAGAGAGTCAACTAGTAATTTAGAGTCAAAACTCAAGGAAAGTGAAAAGTTGAAGACTGAATTGACTCGTTTTGTAGAGACTTGCAAAGAAAGTTTTTCAACTCATCACTCGAATATTTCTTCCGGTCCGCTCCCTCATTGGGTAAACTTAGAGTCATCATCTCATTTGGAGTTCATCAAAGAACTGATCAGTTCATTTTCTTCTGGTGATGTGGTGAGTTGCACTATTTTCTTTTCGCAATCTCACCATATCTATTAGACTATAATTTCTAAGGCTTCCCTTTCTTGTCCAGGTAACTTCGCGTGATTCCAAATTCGTTCACCTCAGTGACACCAACTTTGTAGATCAATTTTCCCTGTCGGATGTGAAGCAAGATCAGGTAACTAGCTTTCGACGAAATTATTCATGTTAAATATAACGTCACTCAGGTCAAAGCGCAAGCGAAGCAACTTCATTTACTTCAAGATTTAAATCACGAGTTGAAGGTAAAATTAGAAGTTTTGCAGCGTGACAATGGTCTTCTCCAACAGGAAATACAAATACTGAAGCGAATGACAGAAACTAAGCAATTAGGGGGACAGGATTCTTTGCTTTCATGGATGTCAGACGAGCTGAAGGTTCTGGATTTGACAGCAAATCTAAAGGAAGTGACTAAGCAAAATCGTAAGCTGGAAACTGAAATGGAAAACTTAGAGACGACCCTAACCCTCAAAACTCGAACAATCCTTGATTTGCAAAAAGAAAATGACTTATTGAAAGATAACTTTCGCAAGCTACAATCTGAATATGATTCTGTGAAACTAATCCTAGTTAAGCATGAGTCATCTTCAAAATTGAAGCAATTAGATCAGGACGAGGAAGTGGAACTATTGCGTCAGCACTTAGCGACGAAGGAAGAGGAGTTGTCTGAGCTTTTTAGTTCCATACGAATGAAAAATATTGAACTTGCAGAATCTTCCGAAACGGTCGAGAATCTGAAAGCTTTGATCACAAAATTGGTGGAGAAAGAGGTCACCAATGACGATTTAATCTCTGAACTACGGAAATCGTTTCCTGAGAATGATTCTATTCAAAATATTTTGAACAGTCTCTTTAAAGAAGTTCAAAACCAAATGAGTGAAATGATGAACTTCGAGATTCAGATGTTAACTTGTCTCAATGGTCAATTAAACCGCGTCAACCTTTGTGCCGATGCTGTCAAGAGGATTCGTGAATCAAAAGAAAAAGGGGGAAGACCTGATGTACTTCGCGAATCTAGGGTGAAGATTGCACAGCTTGAGAAGAAAATTTTTGAAGGTGAAGAATCTTCCACTTTAAAGTCTCTTTTGGTAGCATCTGAGAAGCGCTTGGAGCTTATTTCTGCTGACTATGCCAAGAATTACGCCCAGAATTCGAAAGTCTTTGCTTTTCTGGAAAACGAATGTTGCCGATTGAAGGGGCTTTGTGATCATCTGCGCAGTGTAAACAGCAAAATAAACGGTGAGTTGAAGAAAGCCATGTTTATCGAAAATAAAAGCAAAAGCTTGGAGCAGAAACTGCGGATTCTTCAACAAAGTGAGTCAATTTGGTCCGAGAAGTGTCGAAAACTCGAGTTTACCTTAAAATCAAAGAATGAAGAATTATTGCATCTCCTTCGAGGTCATGAAGAGGCTGAAAATTCCCGAATTTCTTCACTCGAAAAAGATGTAGATTTATGGAAAAATCGTTACGATAGTATCCATCGCGAATTTAATGCATTATCTCTAAAGAATGAACAAGTAGAACTCCAAATGCAGGAAACAAGTTTAACGTTCGAGAATGAGAAAAAGCTCCTCGAGTTGAAGATTGAATCTGCTAAAAACGAACTTCTGATGTTAACTCGGAGTATATCTGAGAAGGAAATTGAAATGAGCTCCATTAAATCGAGATTGGAAGAACAAACACTAAAGCTAATGGAGGCTGACATGAAACAGGGCCTTTTGAGTCAAGAAATACTTGTGCACGATGAAAGTTCCCTTCGAAAGATTACAGAACTGAGCTCCGAACTGGAGGAGCGAGTGATAAAAGTCGAGCATTTGAATTTAGAGTTGCAAAAGACCAAAGCCCAGTTGTATGACGTTGAATCAAAACTGTTGTCTTCTGATGAAGAAATTTCTCGGGTGCTTTTAAAGTTGGCGGAGAAAGAGGAAGCGATAAGTCAATTGGAGACTATGGTTGAAACTCAAAAGAGACAAATAAGTGATAGTACGAGCCAAATGCAGAAGGTTCAAGCTGATTGGCTGGCTGGCCAGTCAGAAATAAAAAAGATATCAATGGCCTTGAACTCCGTGAATGAAACGTTTCAAATCGAACTGCGAGGGAAAGTTGAAGTTGAAAACAACCTACGGTATGTTTCCTTACTTTTGATCTCTTTCCTTTACTGTTTATTGCTTCAGGCTATCTTTAGAAAAGTCAGATGTCTTGGAAGAGAAATTGATCTCATACACTCAAAACATTAAGGAGATGAAAGACGCAATCGAAATCAAGGATAAAAAAATCCTAAATCTTCTTGATAAGACATCGGAACTGGAGGAACGGGTGGAATACCTACAAGCTGCAAACGAAGCGCTCTCAACCTCCAAGTTAGATTATGCCCAGGAGCTCGAAGCAGTGGCTGAAGTTAATCGGGGGTTGGAGATCTCGTTAACGCAACTTAAGGATAAGATTTCTGGATTGGAGGATATTTTGTTCGAAGAAAAGGCAAACAAAACTCGTTTGGAAGAAAACCTTAACTATACGGAAGAGAGAGTGAAGGTTTTAATATCAAAGGAAAGCTTACTCGCAGAAAGATTGCAAAAGTTAGCGAATCTTTTAATTCAAATCCCATCAGCTGATTGTGCGGATGTCACTTCAGCGCGCAAGACGGTTCAGAATTGGGATCTAGTAGATTTGGATACCTGTAATCTCAGTGTTCCGATAAGTGCTGAACTCTCCTCTTTAGAGGAAGCGGTAAAGGTATCCTTGCTTCAGTTTAGCGCTTTAGTTGAGAAATTGATGAGTGAAGTGCAAATGAAAGAGCAATCTTTGAAGAGTGAGGATCAACTGAAGATAAAATTTGAGGATTTACGCATGGAGCACAATAAGTTGGTCAACGCAAAGGACTCAATCAGCGCGGAGCTTCGATTTCTTCAAAAAAGCCTGTCAGATCAGAAGGAATTAGGGGATCGTGTGAAATCAAGCGCCAGTGATTTGACAACTAAAGTTCAGCAAATCTTAACCTCCAAATTCGAGCAAGTTCGGCTAATTTTGACACAAGAAATTCCTTTCCTATCTGATTCTTTGGAATGGAATTTACCGTTGGATATTAGCTTTGATACTGCCTTTGTGACAGCATTTTCCGGGAAAGTTAATGCGTTGACTGACTTTATTTTGGACGGTTGTAAGTCTCTCGTCGAGCGTTGTCATCATCTTCAAAGGGACCTATCTCAAACCCAAAGGATATTTCATGAGCAACTACAAGTCTTGCAAAATGAAAAAGATGCTCTGTTCCGATCCAACGAGTCTTTGCGCAATGATCTGAATCAAAGTCAAAGTAATGCGCTCGAGTGGAAACGAAAGAGTGACGACTTTTTGCGAGAGAATGAAGACATGCGAGTTAAAGTTGAGGAGTTTGCTACCAACTATTCTGAATTGGAGAAGGAGTTTAAAGTTGTTGCAAATACAAACATCGAACTTGCTCAATCTTTGGCTGAAGCTGAAGATCTTTGTTTGGAGTTAAGAAATAATTTCAAAATCGCTGAATCTCAACTTGAAGAAAGCCGATCCTCCCTCGCCCAAGCACAGTACCAAACTAACTTGTTTCAGAAAAGATGCACCGAAGGTGAAACTCGTTTTGAAACTCTATCATTCAGTTTCAAGCGTTTGAAAGCAGAAAAGGAAGCATTGGAGAGCGTGAAACTAAATTTAGAATTGGATTTGGATCGACTCTCTTCTCAGGCACTGCTTTTGACTAATAATGGCAATGCAGATGAATACAATTCTTTTATTTTCGAAATCGAGAAAATTGCATCAGTTTTAGACTCTATCATGTCGTTCGCGCAGCTTGGCGAGCTTGCGGTCGATAATTCCTTGAGCAAGCCGGAAGAAATTATGTTGAAATTGGAAACATTACGCAGTTGGATCAAAATGAGTTCAAAAGAGAGGAATGGAGTTGAAATGGAGAAAGTTAGGTTCGAAGAACAAGTGACTGTTGTCACCAACGAGTTGAATTTAAAAAGGCAAGAACTTGATTTATTGGTTAAAGCCAATAACTCTCTGAAATCTGAGATTGAACGAGTTCAATCTGAGTTAGATGCAAAATCTACATCTCTTGAATCCAAAATTTTGGAATATGAGCAGATTAAACAACTCTTGGAACATAATACTTCCGTAGTGGAAGAATTTAGTACCCATCGGGTAACATTAGAATCTGAGAATCGAAAAATGGAAAGTGAGTTAAGATTAATGAGGAATGAATTGAATCTCCGAGAAGATGCGATAAAACGGTTAAAACAAGATTTGGATTCTTCCAAAATCAGAGAAGAGGAAATCCAGGAAGAAGTCAGGCAGCGCATGGCACAGTTAGACACAGCAAAGTCAAGCTGTGAAGCAATGGCAAGTACCATTCAACAACTGGAGCAGCAGATACAAGAATTAAAAGCTTCTCGAACTTCTATCTCCCAGCAACTGCAAAAACAGATGATGGGTGAGGCTAGCGTTCTCGTACTTGAACAGCAAATTGATCGGTTGCAGTTGGAGTTGGAGAGTTACAAAAAGGAGAACGTCTTGATAAAATCTGATAAGTTGACTGTTGACGAAGTTAACCAAACTTTGCGGAAAGAACTTGAAATTACCAAATCTAAAGCTGTAACATTGGAGCAACATGTTGCATTGGTTCAACAGGAAAAATCTGGATTTATTGATGAAATAAACGAAACCAGACTGAAAATTCAATTAGCAAAAGAAAGCTTTGAGTTTGAGAAAGCTCAGCGAATAAAGTCTGAAGCTGCTGCCGCGGCGTTGAAGCAAGCCCAATTGGAAGGAAGATTAAAATTAACCGAAATTCATCAGTCATCCTTATCCGCGGAAGCTCTAAGAGATGAAAACGACCGTAAGCAGATGAAATCGGCTATTCAAGAGCTGAAATTAGAGTTAGACCAAAAAGTTACGCAATTATCTCGAGAACGGTCAGAAAAAGAGGAATTGAAGTCTCTCGTGGAAAGGTTGAAAACTCAACTGACTGAGAGAGTGTTGGAACTTAAACAAGCCAGTGCTTTTGCTACTACTGTACGCACAGAGTCTAAAGTTGCGCGACAGCTAACTTTTGATATTGCTACCATCTTGCGTGAATTGATAATCCTAAACCAGATTGATACTACCCAGACTCTAGAAGTTGGAGACCAATCGTTTCTGGAAGAGAGAGTTCAAACTGATGCCGAAGAAAAATCCTCGAGACTCTTCGACTCTCTGGGACTTGAGGAAATTCACCGATTGGTTGATATTTTGAAGCGCCGATGCTTTCTTGCTCGAGAACGCATTCAAACTATGCAACAAAGCGTTGATTCACTCTCCTTACAAAATTTTGAACTATCTACCTTAAAGTCACGAATCGAAGAATTGGAGGGGGAGCGAGAACGGTTGAATGTTTCCTTTTCTAAGGAGATTCAAATTTTGCAGAGCCAGTTAAATACCTTTCGCAGTGCTGATGTGGAGCAGTCGAATTTGATTCAGAAGATTAATTCTCTCGAGGTCTCACTAAAGCAAGAAAGAGAACAGAAGGAATCATTTTTGTCAGAGTTAATGGAAATGATTGCGAAGTCTAATCAAGCAACATCTTCTGAAGAAGTGAATAACGAAGTTATGGTAAGCTGTTCCTCTCTTTATCATTCGTTACTTTGCTTTACTAAACTCCACAGATGCATAATTCCGAAGTTTCAAGTCTTCGAATCCAGATTAGCACGTTGAAGGCTCAGTGCGAAGATATGAGACGAGAGTGCGAAGCGGTAAATCATCACAGGACCGTCCTTAAAGCAGTAGTTGAAGATTTAGAGGTTCAATTACAAAGCTTCAACGAGAAACCAAAGGTGACCAATGGAGATTCTCGTTTCTCAACGGAGGAGGATATTGCATGGGAGATCAACAGATTAAAACGAAAACTCTCAACAATGAGCGAACTTTGTCGTATTTATCATACCGGATTAGTTACTTTATCTCAACCTCGATTTTTTGACTCCGCAGCTCCAATGTTGGATTACATTCAAAGAGATACCCTTATCAAAAGTTTATATGAGGAAGACATTCGTCTGCTCGACCTGCGTATTGATGAATTGCAACTAAAGCTTCGCCAGTATCGAAAATATGGCTTGGAAGTCAAGAAGCAGTTTGAAGAAATGTTAAAATCTATACACAGGTCTGTGCCTTCTCTTCTCTTCGAATCAGTCTGTAAAGTGCTTTATCGACATAGAATTGGTAAGCAGCCAGCAATGGATATTGCTATCCGCCAGATCGAGCATCTCCGTTGCCAGCTGGAAGAATCACAGGATTACATCGCATCTTTGCAGGATGAATCTGCTCACGATCGAAAGTTCTACAGAAGCCGCTTGCACGGATTCGTTGCCAAAGTGTCCCTTTTTGAAAAATTTCTTCAATATAGTGCGATGTTTTTCGAGAAAATGAAAACGATTAAGTCAAATTCGAGAATGAATACAGATTTTCTGGAGGTGAGTTATTTCTGCTGGTTGATATTAGCCTTGAATTAGTTTTTTAGATATGGAAGGAATTAGTCTCTCTTCATGATCAATTTTCTAGATGGGGACAGGCATCGTTTTCGGAGGCTTCTGATGACGCATTTCAAACCTCTGATTTCGGCTCTGTAGTTGTGAAAAGCTCTGGGGGCTTGAGAGTGGAGCACTCAACTTTTCCGCACTCTTCCCACTCAAAAGATTCATCAAGTTCGATTCCTGGACGAGGCACCCTTCGTGTGACTCGTTCTTATGCGAAATAGTCGGAAAGAAGACTGTTATCAGATTTATGAAAAATAGATGGAGATCTCATTACTTATCCCTGAAATTTTTGTCGATTTCAAGAGATAGAACAAAGTGTTTTTTCAAAAATCCCAGGAAAGCAAAAAGATATCTCAAAAGCATCTTAACGTTTCCTTTGTAGCTTACATTAAAACTCAAAATAAACAACGCAGGATTCAATAGAACAGAATACTTGATACACTTCACCGCTTCTCGTCACCAAGCCCAAAAGATGCGAAAATTAATTAATTAAGATGCGAAAATTAAGATGCAGAAGTTCAAAGTTTCAAAAGCCAATTACCATCTATTATTACACCGGTCTTACAGAAATACAGAAATGATATTCTCGGCCTTCAAGCCTTGGCATTACAGATATTCAAAGGATTCAGACTGGTGCATCCTTTCACCCACACAACGTTTTCTTCTGCCTCGGTTAACGATCATATTGATCTTATTTTGAAGAATCCTAGCTTGTCTCAAGTTCAAGATATTAAGGAAAAATTAATTTCTGAAATTAATCTCAGCTGTGATTTGTTCTAAAACAGTCTAACCGGTAAACCGACCTTTTTTTTGTACGGCCTTACCGATAAGAACATCTTTCATATATTTTGATGTAATATCTGCGTTTTCTGTGCGATGATTCATCAGATCATCTTCTTTAAAGTAGTATCTAGTGTTTTTCAACACTACAATCTTGGAGTCGGAAAGAAATCTTCGCTATTGTTGTCCTATTTTGGTGATGTCGTCCACCATAACAATGGGTAACTTTTCTCTAAATCCTATCTAAACTCTAAAATTTGATGTAAACTATCTAAAGCTATCTAATGTGAGAAAAAACTGTAAAATCTCGTCTTAGACTTGAAAAAACTTCCCTTAAGCAATCCTAACCGAGCAGTTCATAGAAGCGCCGAGCAGATTGGATGCAGCCGTAGAGAGCCTTGACCAACAACATCGTGAGCTTGTTGTTCGAGCGCAAGAAGGAAGACCACTGAGGCATCATCTTGATGATCTCGTCAGCTAAGTCCGCGTCTACTTCCATCAACACTTCTTCGTCCATGTATGCCTCTAGATACGCTCCTTCGATATCAGCAAGCGCGACCTCTCTATCCTCCGCTGCATCAATCGTCAACGTCACGAAGACACTCTCAGC